>CAJNIZ010046079.1:0-22863 GCA_905231905.1 Symbiodinium pilosum | reverse complement strand
CCATTTTCTTTTCCATCATCCTCGTGGGACCCTGATCTGTGCAGGTCCCTCTGTGTGGGACCCTGATTTATCGGACCACACGCCCGAAGTGGTGAAGGCCTCGCAGCAGAATCTTCGAATGCATGCTGTGCTTTTGGGACTTGCTTCGAGTTTAGGGTTTTAGGGTTGGGGGTTAGGCTTGAGGGGTAAGGGCTGTGCTTTTGGTGACTTCTCATTCTGATCTAATTCGCGCCTGAGCCCGCCTTTCAAGAATTAGTGGTGTGTTTTAGATTCGTGTTGCTGTCGTAAAAAGAGGGAGCGCCTGAAGGGCGTCGGGAGAAACAGTCGGGAATTTGTGTTGAAAGGGCGGACTATGGCCTATTGAGTCATCCAATTCGTGCTTACTAAAGCGGAATCTCCCAGCTGTCTAGAAGTGGCTCATTTGAAGAATTTGAAGCAGCGCAGCTTTATCCGCCTTCTCGGAATCCTGGAAGCTTGGGCGACTTCCTCGATGTAATGTCTACTCGATTTGGCATATTGCACATTGCATCTGCACGCGTAACACATGTATATGGTTTTGGCCCTGAAAGCCTAGGTTTATTTCAAGGAGGCTTCTTCAGGTCAGGGTGATACTATGTTTTAAGCCTTTTTCTAAGCCCTAAATCCTAAACCCTAATGTGTATTCCTTTTTTAAAGGGACCCACAAACAAGTGCAGGCCCCGGATGCCTCAGCTGAGCAGCCTGGTGCTGGGAGTGGCCCAGCAGCTCGATGCATTTGGAAAAGGGGACAGGGTTTTAGGATTAGGGTTTGGGGTTCAGGGTTTAGGGTTTAGGGTTTTAGGATTAGGGTTGGCAGAGAGAGGTTTTGGAGTTTAGGATGTGGGGTTGAGGGTTTTGGCTTCGTTCTTTTTTTTTGGATTGGTGGTTTGGGATTTTGGGTTCAGGGTTCAGGGTTTGGTTTTTTGGAGTTTAGGGACTGGTATAAGGGTTGGCAACGCGAGAAACAGTGCGGTTCTGGAATATGGGGTTCGCGTCTGAGACCCGGGGGCTAGGCTGGAAAATTTTCGAACCGCTGTTGTAGCTTCTAATAGCAGGAGTACTACGGTGGATGCCCTAAACATTGGGAATCTCGGTATTCCAGTATACTAAGGCCATGCAGGACTTTTAGTATCAACCGTAGGACCTTCTTTTTGAGAGTGTGCGAGTTTCCGGAACGACGAAGCTACAGCATTTTGGGTGCGCCAGGTGGCGCAAGGATTCTTCCGGGGTCCCTTCGCAGTCCTATAGCTGGAAAGGCGGTTTATTTGCTGTTTGTCGGGGCCTCAGGTGCAGGTTATTCGTTTATTGCCGTATAACAGGGGTTGCTTGGAGTTTGAGGCCTTCCAGTTTCATACCGATTCACGCTGTTTCAATCTGGTACTGCATGGAGGTTGGGGTCTCCAAGCAGCCTGCCTTTGAGGTCAAGGAAAAGAACCAGTGGTTCGCAAGTAGTTCGAGCTTTCCGAGCGTTTATCAAGGGTTCTGCCCGAGCCCATTTTTCTTGAGAACATGAAGTCAGCCAGGTGTAGGATGTATGTGTGTTGCACTCGAACACCAGGCTCTACATCTGGAGTCACATCGTTCTCTCCGTTGACCTTGTGGCTGAATGCCTGCGGCACGACTTGCCGTCCAACTGGAAGCAATGACTTGTTGTCAAAGTCATGCTGGCGTCATACTTCCCATTACGTACTGACAGTAGTAGCGTTGCCCGTACTTAGTTCCTTGTTCTTTCCTCTTGCTGTCGGACGAAACACAAGATCTCTCGACCCTCCTGCCGATTCTTTGCCGGAGGCATCAGGGCAAGCAGCAGAGGCTGGTGCTTTCCCCGAGGCCATTTTACAAGTACCTGAGTCTTCCTTACGCGGTCGGACCTCTGCATTAGATGGCTTCATATGTTGCAGGACCCTTCAAGAAAAGGCTTCAGGTTTTGTTGGTTGAGGGTCTGCCGTTCCATAGGTATGATCCAGGGGGTCCATAGCCAAGCATTTCTTCAGCGCGTTGTGGATGTTTTCTTTTATCCTGTCATTCGCTCACACGTCAACGTGCGGGAAGTTTTAGGACCTGTATAGGGAGCCTACATTGTTGCCAACGCCTCCAACTTCCACAAGGTCCGAAGAATCACTGAAGACACCCATGCTCGTTTGCAGAAAAGTAAACCCCAAATCTGGTATCCTTTGGAGGGGCAAGTGTTGAGCGAGGAGTACTTGGTTTTGTGCTGGGCGATGATTTTGGGGCTTATCCCTTCTACCTGACACGCTGCTGACCCATCGGCTTTAGCAGGTGGTTGATTCGATGTTGCGGTTTAGGGCTTAGCGCATCAACCTCAATCTGAAAATGGACTTTCTTGGCTTGGCAGCAAGCATCCCTGCTGGGGTCTTGGGGAAGTTTTGGGCCTGAGGCCTGATTCCACACATTCAGTGCAAAAAGCCTTCATCCCCCATTTTGCAAAACACTTGCAACTGTGTTTTCAGTCTCTTTGGTGCAGAACATCTGACATCAGGAGGAGCACAAGCATTTTAGATATTCGGGAGAAGTTTTACCCGTCTAGCTCAAAAACTTCAATCTTCAGCTCATCACTATTGTACGAGCAGATTACTTTGGTTTTTCTTACAAGTTTCATTCCTGTGCCTTAAGTGCAGGATTTTGAGGTCAAATGTAGCCACCAGACCTACATCTCAGATGGTACATGTTCAACCTCAACCTTGCGCCCTGAATCCACATCCTAGCATGTCTAAGATGCCGCCCTAGCTACAGGCGGAAGAAGGACCTGAACCACATGGTACTGCAGATGGTGATTTGACAGAGGCCCTATGGGGGCTTGTTTTTCACCACAGCGAGGCCCCAAATTCGGAGATCTATGTCCAAGCATTTGATCTGAAGCAGTATCGCCTCCCCACATGGTTTTCATGTCCGACCTGGCAGGATCTCATGTCTAGATGCCACAGCTAGTGTTGCTGTCTAGCGTGAAACCAATTCTTTTTGATGTCAGCACTCTCACCCTGCGTCCGTCATACCTTCCATCCTGTATTGAGCGTAGCATTATTACTCTTGCTTGCCTTCTTATTCTTCTTCCTCCGCTTGTGTTGTATCTTGTGAGTATGGTAGCACGTAGCCGGCCCAACGCCCTGCAGTTCCCATGCCCGATTCATTGCCACAGGTACCGAGTCCAGCAGCTTATGACAGCTTTCTTCTTGAGGCCATTTTCCAAGCACCTGAGCCCTCCTCATTCAGTCAGGCCTCTGCGTAAGAGGGTTGTATGTGTTGCAGGGCCCATGAAGACAAGGCTTCTGGGGTATCTGGCGTAAGCGTCTGCTGCTGCTGCTGCTGCTGACCTGATGCTTCAGAAAGAGTGGTAAGGTCCATGGCAAAAGTCTTCCGTTCTGGATGCTATGCCGGAAGCATGTTGTAGGATCTGGCAAGGCCCCACTTTTTCCAAGCGCTCTTAACTTGCCCAAGGAGCCCAGAGAGTGACTGCAGACACCCACTTGCCTGGAAATTGGCTGAATGCCAGCCTTCACACAAAAGTAGTTAGGCCCCTTGGAAGGGCAAGTGTTGAACGAGGAGTACTTGGCTTTGTCTGGGGGAAGCTGAAAGGGATGGCACCGTGCGCTTTTTACCTCGCAAGCCGTGCAGTCACCCGCGTTGACCTAGCATACGACGGTCGATTTCACCCAGCCATTGACGGCAGCAAGCCTTTCTGGCGTATCGCAGAAATGTAGGGTTCTTTGATGTTGGAATGCTGCGACGGTGCACAAGGAACAATCCCCAAGCGTTCGTTGCAGTGCATCCTTGAATTGCCGAACCGTTCATACCTCGTTTTGACGCCTTTTGATCATGTCACTTCAGCAGGAACAGTGATGTTGAAGAGATCAGCAGAGGAGTAGTGAGGTAAGCTTAAGAACTTTCGATCTTTCCCGGATCATGTGCCGTTCTTGGAGCACAATCCAGTCCGAAAGGATGATTTTGCAACAGCCTTGGCCACAAGGACCTCCAATCTTCAAACCTGGGCCTCAAGTGCAAAACTCTGAGCCCAAAAGCTGCTGGACCTAGCCCTACAAACTTTCGACCTCCACGTGGACCTCTGAACCTCATCCTGTTGCTTGTAGCGCCAAATCCTAGCTACAGGCGGAAGCAGGAAGTCAAGCAGATGGTGAGAATGCAGAGGCCAGCTGCGACGTCCCTAATCTCAGGGTGTGTGGAGTATTTAAGGTATGAATGATAATGAAGTGCTCAGCCTTGCCGCAGCTTCCTTAGGCACATCTTCCAACCTCTGCTTACACTTTGTGCGGCTATTGCGAGCAGTCAACCAAAGTCTCATCCCTGTAGCTGCTTTACTGATTTTCACAACTCTTGTACTCCAGTGCAGTTGGAGCCTTCGGACAAGGTGAACTGTTGTTGTCAAGGGTTCATCATCTTTTCTTGAGTCAGGTCGCGGTTTGGTGCTCGGATGTACGCCTTCAGAGCCCCTGAACCCAAACGCCTATAGCCCCAACTTTTAAGCCCCACGTGCGTGATCCTGCCCCAGATCATTCTCTCCGGGCTGGCAGAATCGGAGTCCACGAAAGACCCACTTCAAGAGGCCAGTTTGTTGGGCATGCTCCATTCAAAGCATTTGTGTAATATCAGTAGGACTTGTGTCAATACCACATCTGCCACCCACTATCCCAGCTGCCGGCAGCAGCAGCAGCAGTACTACCACTGTTACCACTACTATTGTTGCTGCTTGGCCTACGACTTTTTTTTGTTACTCTACTTTGCTACTACCGCCGCTGCCACCGTCACCGCTGCTGCTGACACTATCCCACCACAGCCACTACTACTTGCACTGCCAGTGCCAGTACCATTACCACCTTGAGCACTCTGCGGTCGTCAGGAGATTTTATGGGCAACAGAGGGCGGATTTCACCAAGGGATGCTGTTGAGAGGTAGATTTTTGACGCCTTCATGCGATACAGTTGCAATTGTTCATGTGATTCTTTCCACTTTTTCAAGGCTTTGAAACGGAGTGTTATTTGTTCTAGAGTCTCGAGAGACCAGTCTTGGATATGTCATGGCGTAGAGCAACAGCATCAAGCCCAAAATGTGGATTGTTGGAAGGCTGCCCCTAATCGTGTACGTTGCCTTTGTCCTTGCTTAAACCATGCACTCCCACGTGGAGTTAGCTTGAAAGGACTCCTATACATGAGAGAATGCACTTTTCACACATTCCTTTTGGATAGCATTGGTTACCGAGGCAGACCTAGTCCGTATCAAGTTTATGATCAAGGTTTTTTGGGCTACCTGCCGCTGCTGCGGCCGACAGCAAGGACTCATTACGAAAGCAAAGTGGAACATCGGCACTAAGCATTGTCATGCTAATCAGATGATAACCTTGGATTTGCCATGATTTGCCTCATGATTTTGCTTGTAAGGCTCGTGACATTCGTGGCAGTCCAATAAATGATTGCCGATGGCACCTTAATTACCTACTGCCCTAGTGAACGCAGTATGCCATCTGCAGTTTCCAACTTCTTGTTTACTGAAGTCTGTTCTGTTGATGTGCACTCTGAGCTTTCAGCAGCTGCAAATCTGCTAACGGCTTCTTTGGTTAAGCAGGCCGTGCAACGGCAAGTATCACCACAATTCCAAGTAATTGTCTTTGCCCTGTGTTAAGTTGGAATACAACTCATCCCTAAACCCTAATCCAAGAATCTAAGCCCTCAAACCGTTGTTCTTCAGCTTGTCAGTTTGGAATTGGACAGTTGACACACACCTCAAGCATTCTAATTCCAATCTGACGGGTTTGCCTTGTCATGTTTTATGCTAACATGGCCATGGCAAAGCACACTTTTCCTCTAAATTCCCCTTACATCCCGAGGGCCCCACGGCTCCAAGGCGACCTCTTTTTTGATAACCTACATGGGAGTTTACCAAAGAAGGCTCCCCCATTCATCATCCACAATATATTCCAAACCTGAACACAGTGCCCACAAACAGGGAGCCCCACTTTTTGGAAACACTACTCCCTAAACCCTAAACCCCAATCCCAGGCTGAAGCACCGGTGGAAGCAGACTCCGAGAGCGTGGAGCGTGGCTTGGAAGCCGCTTCTGAGGCCGTGGTTTCTGGGGCCCCCAAAACATCTGGATCTTAAAAGGGGGCCTCATATAGGGCTGAAACAGGGATAATGGAAAAGAAAATGGACTTTACCATAAAATCATAGGGCATATCTTGGGGTTATATAGGTAGGTAGACTACTGTCCTTCTGAAGTTGGGGGCTATTTGGGGAGTCTTGGAGAGATGCCAGCACTCTCCAGAGAGGAATATGGAACGGAGGCCCGTGTCGGATTTCCACACTATCTGAATTATGCAAAGACTTTTGGGTCTTCTGTACATTTCCAGCGAGCATCTTTTCTTCTTTGTAAAGAGGGCAGCGGCAAGGTTTCTTGAACCGTCAACAAGCGGTAGGGGCTCGCTTAGCCAAGCGTATGCCACTTGCGTGTGGTGAGTGAGGACATGTTTGTAGTCAGAGTTGAGGATCGTGTCTCCAATGCTTGGCAGGTGCAGCTGGAAAGATCGAGGTGGAGATTGCTGCGCCGTTGCCTAGTAATTTGTCCGGTGGCCATTTGCTGGGCTCCAATTGTTGTTTTGATTGTTGCCCTGATTGTGGCCTTGCTTATTGCAGGCCTTGTCCTGATGTATGTGTTTGTGGTGCCGCTTGCACTGCCCGTGGTAGCGTTTCGGAGGATGCAGTTGTTCCAGTTTGCAACAGTTGGAGACAAGGCTGCCTGCAGAGTCTTCCTCATCTTGTGGTGTTGTGGCTCTCTTGCCTTTCCATGGCTGATGACTTGGCATTCCGGCCCTCAGGGTGAGTGGCCTGCACAGGTTTTGCTGCTAAGCCTTTTCCTCACACAGCTGCTGTTGACCGGGGCTCTCCGCCTGCTCCTGCCAAATTACGGCAGTTGGGCATCTGTTCTCAAAGTGGATGCCATGCGCTGGACTCTTGGGTCTCGCTTTTCTCTGCGCGTTGCTGGCATTTTGCTTGACTGGTACTTCTTCTCTGCACTACTGCTGCAGGTGCCTGGCCTGCAATTTCCACCATCTGTGCGTGCCATAATTCAAAGACTGTTCCGCATGCCTTGGGAGTGGCTGTTGGGCTTCTTTGGTCTAGCATCTCGTGCTGAGATGTTGATCGGTGCGTTGCTGGCTCTTCTTTTCGTAATGCTTGTTGTAGCCCCGACCCTGATGATCTTAGTGCAAGTTCAGTCGGGCATCATATATTCCAGCGAACGCATTACACAATTCACAGGCATCCCCTTGACACCAGTTGTGGCGCTAGTAAGCCGACTTCCCCTCGGTGGCGAGCTTGTGCTTACTGTTGAAGCCGTATCAGGCATGCTGCTTCTGCCGTGTCTCACATGCTTCTTGCAGCTACTGGTTTGCGTTGGGGAAGCTGAGGACATGTATTTGTTGGCAGGTCCAAGTATTCGGTGTTGGAGTGGCTGGCATCTGCCACTAGCTTTCGTTTGCAGTGCCCTGCTGGCATCTTTTGTTCCACTCCTTTACTTCATAGGCGTTACTGTGGCAGCCAATGACACGTTGCAGTCCGAATCAAGTGCGTCGTCGCCGGCCCTGAGGCTAGCACCTGGTTTTCTGCTCATTGAAAGACCCTTGAAGGCATTGGCTGTTGGCTTCTGCCAAGTCTTGCCCGATTCAGAAAGGTCGCCCAGGGGAGCCCTTGTCAAGTTTGCCGGTCTACTCTCCGTTTCCCTGTGCCTTGCGTTGGCAGCCCGCTTTGTCGGCTCTACCAATCATGTAGGCCTGAACCGTTTCCAGGAAGTTGCATGCTGGTCTATGACCATCAATACGGCCGTGAGCCTAGTGGCAACTTGGGCAGCAGTGGGCGAGTCCTACTGGACCGGTCTGGTCTGGTTTCTGCTGCAAGTCTTACTGTGGCGTTCCTCGTATGGAGGACTTGCCGACCAGGGCTCAGCCAGAATCATAGAAGGCAGAAACATCCAGATCCGCTTCCGTCGTGGCATCCGATCCGCAGTTCTCATTGCCTCCTGTGTGGTTCTTGTATTAGTCGCTTGGTGGCCCGAGCTTCTTGCTTATAACACAAGCATCTACCACGAGGAGTACTTTTCGCATGATCCTGACGCTTACGTGAGGCTTGACTCGTGCATGCTGACTGTGCGCCCCTGTGCCACGGACGGTCTCTGTCGCAGCCAGGGCACAGGCATGATTCGGAGATGGGGCTCCTTGCGGGATCCCTTGCCGAACGATGATGACGTAATGAATGGCTCCTTGCAGGCTAGTTTATGGGTGAACTCCACATCTTATGGATCCTGTGAGATCAACTTATGGCCCAGGGCAAATGACACGCTGCGGGTGTTCAGCACCGGCTCCAGTATCCTACGCATCAATGCAAGCTTGAGGGTCCTACATGTCAAGCAGGTTGAGAAAGATGACGTATGCATAGGCATGCATGCGAGTATAGTGTTGTCTTCTGTGCAGAGCTTTCGATTTGAAGCATCTTGTCCCAGCTACTTGTGGGCTGTAGTGGAGACCAGGCCCCAAGCAGTGTTGGACTTGCAATTGAGCCTTCATGGTGGCTCTGCGGATATTCGTTTGAAGCATCTTGCGAGTGTGGATGCTTGCCTACTACCCAGTCAGGCTTGCATTGACACAACAGACGCTATGGATGTCGCGCGCAACTGCAGTGAGCTGGGCTTTCAGTTGACAGCCGGCTTGGAGGACGCCCGCCTCACCTTGGCGGGTCTACAGCAGCAGATGCAGGTTTCCGGGGTGTTGAGCAACAGCACATTGCAGGCAATGCAGGCTTTAGATTGGCAGCAGTTCGTAGTGTTCACGCTGGGCCCTGCCCAACAACTTGCAGTCTTGCAGCCACCTGGAGCCCCCGCCTGGGTGCACCTTCCTTGGAAGACTTTTCAGGGCCTGAAACCATGGTGGTTGGCAGTGATGTCCGGTGGACTCTTTCCTTTGCCGCCAGTGTTGGTTCAGATTGACTACGAAGGCTGTGCAACAGAACATGACGCTGGACGAGAGGTAGCAGGACTTATTCCGGAGCAAGACACCTTAGTTGTAGTTCAGCCAGGTCCACCTCGTCAGGAACCTACCTGGCTGCTTGTTGAAAGCGCAGTGGAAGCTGGGTTCTTCAGCTCCATTTGGAGCCCAGTGTGTTTTGCTTTGTGTGGACTCATTGCAGCTGTCGGCTTTCTTGGAGGGTTGTGGACAGCCTTGCTTGGGGCTGATGAGCTTCGCATCATCATCCGGAGCGGTCCTAGGGCCACGCTGCGTTCGATCCCTCGTGCTTTTGACATGCTCTGTGGTTTACCTTGCTTTTGGAGTTGGCAGTCAGCACTTTTTGCGTGGAACTTGGTTGGTGCAGAAAGCGTGATCTTCGAGGTTCTTGCAATGCCACAGGTCATGCTCCGGTCTGGACAGCATGCTACGTTTGAGGCACTGACGCTGTCCCAACACCATTTTCCCACCACTCAATTCCAACTTATTGAGCACGGTATGAAAGGTGGCAATCTCTGGCAGAGTTTTTGCCGCCTGTGCATTCCCGTGCCCTTGCCTTCAAACCATTTGAAGGAGTTGCCGCAAACCCACGGGTCTGGCCACACTCCAGCAACAGCATCTCAGGTGGTGAAGTTTGTTGCCACACTCGAAAACGATTTATTTCGGAAGAAAAGAGCAGCCGCAGCAGTTACGCTTGGCCAAATTGGCCCTTCGGCTGCAGAAGCTGTGCCGCAGCTCGTGCGAGCGCTTCTGAAGGACAGGGATTCTGCCGTACGCAGGACTGCAGCAACTGCACTTGGCCAAATTGGCCCTGTGGCTGCAGAAGTTGTGCCGCAGCTCGTGCAAGCGAGTCTGAAGGACAGGGATTCTGACGTACGCAGGGCTGCAGCAACTGCACTTGGCCAAATTGGCCCTGTGGCTGCAGAAGCTGTGCCGCAGCTCGTGCAAGCGCTTCTGAAGGACAGCCAATGGGGCGTACGCATGGCTGCAGCAGCTGCACTTGGCCAAATTGGCCCTTTGGATGCAGAAGCTGTGCCGCAGCTCGTGCAAGCGAGTCTGAAGGACAGGGATTCTGCCGTACGCAGGGCTGCAGCAGCTGCACTTTCCCAGATTGCTGTGCAAGCCTTAGCAGAGACTAAAAGCTTTGCAGCTGGAGACTTCACTTCCTTTGCTTCGAGGCATCTTGCCCAATACCTTGCCCGTTTAGATCGTTTTCGTTATGAAGAAGATGGCGACATCCTCCGGGAACTTGGCAGGCTGGCAGCAGCAGGAGCCACACAGCTTTCCATAAACACGCGTGCTATAGGTAACAAGTGGCAGCTGAGATTTGATTTATTGCCCCGCCTGGCAAGAATGCTTCGAAATCCCCGTTATCCGGAATGGCGCCGGGACGCGGCCTACTGGGTGGCAGGCCTGGCAGTCCTAGCCCAAATTCACAACCGTGCCGAGATTATCCAGGCAATTGAGGGCCTGCAGCCGCGGTTGGCAAGAGCCAGCTTTGACCGAGAGCCGGAGGTGGCTGCCGCTGCTGTGCTGGCGATGAATGTGTGCCAAAAGGCTGGAGTTGATGTTGGGCACCTGCGTCTTGATGACAGAATTTGCCAAGTAGCCTTGCGTTGGATCCCTCAAACGATGCCTGATTCAAGCACGGATGGGGCAGATGAGTATATAGCCAAAGTAAGCCTACTTGCTGCCTTGGCTGAGTGGGAGATGTGTCATGTGTTCCGCACCCTTCCAACGTTGATGTATGTGGCCATGGAGTGCAAAGAGCCAGATCTTCGCCAACGTGCTTCGGAAGCTGTGTCCAACTTGGTATACCAGCCTGACAGTGCGGGGCGCAGGTCCAGTCCGGCAATGCATGTATTCGAGGCCGCCTGTTCACTTTATTCTGTCAGTCGATCACTCTCTCTGCTTGCCCAGTGTGCAGACAAGCAAGCCACTGAGGTGTATTGCCAGCATCTGACTCATGCCGAAGTGCGCTGCTTAACTGATGCAATTGCCAGCTACCAGCAGATAACACGACCACGCCAGATGTCGACATTCGACTTAGCAAGTACAGAGGTGCACAAAGCACTGCGAGCATTCGGAATTCATGCAAAGCTGTCTGATTCCCAGAGCCAGGCAGAGGACGGGCAATCCAGTGGCTGCACGCTGGTCCTGGAGTCGCCCATCCACAAGCCACGGCATCTCAATCTCTTTGCAATCCAGGAGCTTGCCAGAAGAGCAAAGCAGCTGCAGCAACTCGCACACAGCACGGGCCCAGCATCCATGCGTTTGCAAGAACTGCCGCATGTCTTGCCGATTCTGCGGCCTGGGTGGCTGCTTGTGGATGTCTCATCTGGTCTGCTGCACGCCTTCGTTTGCATGCTCTTTGCCTTCTGGCCTTGCATCTTCTCGTTAGCGTTGGCCCTCGCCGCCGAGCCGTATGGCCACTTCTCGCCGGCAGACCATCTGTCAAGCCTTCACCTCACTGCACGCATCACCGAGCTGCCACGGCGGTTAGTGGAGGATTCGCCTTTCGGCCACGTTCTCATACCTTTCTGCTGCGTAGTCTTCCTCCTCCTCCTCCTTTGCAGCTGCCTCCGTTCCTATTACACAGTGTCCTTGCCCTGCACCATGCTGAATCTTGCCGCCGATGTTAGCAAAAGGTCCGCTGCCCGACAACAGGCTCTGACAGCTTCCTGGCAGCATCGGCTGCTTAGCCTTGCAGATACTCTGGCGCATGTCTTCCCATGGATCTGCTGCCTTTGCATTGTTGGTGTGGCCTCAGCCTACTTGTGTCTTGTGTTTACCTGGCTTGTCATCGGTTTGGTGGTTGATGCAAAGCGGATCGTTCCGCTTCTCACCTCTGTCTGCAGCTTCCTGCTGCTGGTCCTAAATCGGGCCAGGCTTTGGCTCAGGCTTCGCCGGGAGGTTTGGGGGCAGCTGCACGAGCTGGCAGGAAGGTGTTGCTGCGCATCGTAGGCGCAGGTGTAGCGGCGCTGTCCCTCCCTCGAGCTGGGGCAGAGGCGAGCTTCGAGCGGTTGAAGGCTGGCAAAGGCAGTGATGCCGACCTGTTCCATGCACTCGCCAGGGCTGTCGAGAATGGGGAGGCCACAGAGATGACTGTCAGTGTGGCACGTGTGCGACTAGCCTACCGTGCTGTGCTGTCCAGGCAGCGCTTCCGTGCCATTCTTCAGGGTCTGCCGAAACAAGCTGATGCAGACTCAGAACTGTTGCAGCTAGACTTGGAGTATTTCCTCCTCTTCCAGAAGGCTGTCCGTGAGTATGTGGTCCGTGCCACCCTGCAGAGTCTGGGTCTAGACGGCCTGTCAGGCTTCCGCATGCTCAAGCGTCTATCGATCCTGGCGCTGCTGCTGTTTGCCTTGTTGCTGGTGGTGCTTTTGGCCTTCGAAGTCACCGAAGATCCGGTTGGCTTGGTTGTCTCCGGGTTGCTGCCCGCAGTTCTTGGCTTCCTTCTCAACGGCACTTTTCCCACCAAGCAGGTGCAAGATCTCGTGGAGCAACTCGAGGAGCGTTGCACGGAGTGGCAGATCTCAGCCGTAGATAGTGTCAGGGAGGCGCAGCAAGCTGTCAAAGAGACGCTTCTGGAAGCATGCCCTTCAGAAGGGCGCCTCGCAGAAGAGCTACGAGCTTGGCTCCAGCAGTTGGACCTCTTCACCATCCTTGCGCTCCTAGATGAGCTTGGGAGCCTCCAGGCTGTCCGTGACTTGGCGAAGCCTGCTCAACTTCTAACAAAGCTCAGCAGTCTACGGGCCCAGGATCTCATCCCAGCATCCGTTGTCGAAGGCCTGTGGACGGTCGTTATCGACTGTGGCCTTGCCCTGTTGAACGAAGCTTTTCCTCTCCCGGAGTCTGTCGTGTTCGCCTTGAAGGGCTTCAAGGACGCACCAAGTGCTGCACGTGCCTTGCAGCAGGTGGCGCAGTCTCTCACCGGCAGTACCGAGCATCAGATAGTGCAAGTCTTTTGCGTGCTGCTCCGTGTTCTCGTTACGGAGCTACCTGAGCCTGCTATGAAGGATCTGTGGGGTCATCTGGCCGCCTCTGCCCAGACTGCTCTTAGCGAGCTCGGTGTGTCCTCGCAGTTGATCCAGAGTAAGGATCTGGATTTGACCTCTGCCAAAGCCTGCCTGCAAAAGTGCTTCGAACGGATGAGTCTTGAGCTGGAAGCCCAAGATCCTCAGGCCTCCATGTACAAGTCACTGGAAGCTTGCCTTCACCAACTCACTTTGCTAATGCTGGCAGGGGCATTGCGTCAGCTGGTGCGTGATCCAAACTTGTCTACAGAAGCCCTTGACAGTTGCCTTTCTCAGCTGGAGCTGGTGGACAGCCCTAAGGAAGTGCTGGAAATCCTGAAGGACCCAGAAGCCTTGATGGGAAAGCGCGGCAACCTGGCCTTAGAGTTCGCATTCATTGAGCAGAGACGTGTCCTGGAGCAAGCTTTCAACATCAGTCTCACTGAGGAGCAGCTGGCAGTGTGTTGGGAGGTCCTCGCTCAGGATGGAGTGATGGCTCTTAGCCCTGCCCGCCTCTTTCCACGGCTTCTGAGCCTTCCCCTGGAACAGCTCATCCTCCTGGAGCCTCTCTGGAATTGGGCCCGGGAAGCAGCTGTAGCCTCTGCTGCGCGAGAGGGCTTGCCCACTGCTTTCCTGCAGTCTCTGCAATCCCTGGATTTGCGGGACCTCCTCGTGTCCCTCAAGCGGCTGCAGAAGAAGAAGCTGGATTCCAATGCCCAAGCCGACTTGACATCCTTGTGCTTGCTTCTGCTGCAGAGCGCCTTGCTGTGTGCCTTCCGCTCCTTCAGCAAGTCTTTGGAGCCGTTGCTGCTGGCTGTTGATCTCCCTCAGCTAAAGGTACTTTGTCAAAGGCTCTATGATCATCCCGATGCCGCTGGGGACTTGCTCCTTGAGCTTGTTTCCGCTCATGCTGAAGGAATGGTGAAGAAGATGGCAGTCCACACCTCAGTTATTAAGCTGCAATCTGCAAGTCTGCTGCTACTTCAGGATGTGTTACAAGGGTAGGGCCACCGTGCTTCAAAGCTGCCATGCCCAGGTCGATTTTCCGGACATTCCGCAGGAGACAGTGGTGCAGCTTGCTCGGCTGTACGTCAAACATTTCCCGGGATCTCCCAGTGCAGCTGTCGTGGCCTTTTCGGAGCTGCTTCGGGACCCGTGCCGGCTCCTCGAAATGCTTTTGGCCCACTGTGATGAGGAGGACTTGCCGGAGTCTCAGCGTTTGCTGAGCGTATATAAGCGGTGAAAGCCCAGACCTCGTATGCAACGCCCAGGTCGCTGCTGGATCCCTTGTGGAAGTTGACCACGGGGACCCTGGCCCATGTCCTCGATGGTGCTGGCAGTACGGACGGATTCGTTGCTGAAGTCACAAAGCAGCTGAGGAGCCACCACAAAGCATATGATTTTTCTCCCACGCCTAGAGGAAAAGTTAAGGCTCTTTGGTGTTCAAGTGTTTTGAGTTTTGACCTCGTCCCGCACCAGCGCTTTGAGACATCCATGAGAGACTCTGAGCTACTAAAGCATGCAGGAGCACTCCGCTCAGCGAGTTCTTGACGCGGTTTGGAAAGAAACCCATTGCCTCTGATGAGTTGCTTCCGACGATCTTGAGGAGCATCCTCCTCAGCCTTAAGGACCCGCTGCTTCCGCATCTTCCTCCAGAGACCGACTTGGAGTCTGCGCTTGTGGCCCTGACCATGGATGAGCTCAAGGATGGGGACCCCAAACCATGGCGAGTTTCAGTTTTTTTCCTCTGTTTATTCCGTGTGTTTATGGCTAGCCAGATGAGTGAACATGATGTGTTCTCATCTTGACTTGATGCCCACAGGAAGTCTGCAAGAATCCAGCGGCAGCTTTCGCAACATTTGCCAACACAAATCTGAACCTTGCTATCAGAGCGGCCATCTCAAACGACAATCTATCTCGCCTTCTCCCGGAAGACATACGCTTGAAAGTTACCATGACCGATGTGATGGCTCTTGTCGAGGCAGCTCCGCGTAGTCCTATATCCTAAACCCTAAACGCAAATCTTCAAATCCAAATCCGTAATCACAAAGCCTTAAACCGCTGAAGTAGGTTTCAACTCCAGCAAAGCCCCAGAACTCTCAGGTGCTGAAGGCTCATAGCCTAATGACCTGGACAACTCCCTGGGCAACCGTCCAGCATCTACAGGACTGTCGGGGGTACTGGGAGTATCGTATCCTCTCGGAGTCAGGGTATTCTGGGTATTGTGGTAAGCAGTGAAAAGGACCGAAGTCCCTAAACTCTGAACCGCAAGCCCCATTTCCCAAAAACGGCGAGCAGGACTTGCTGTCAGACCCTTGGTCATTGACTCTCTCGCTGGTACGCGTTATCAATGCTGAACAGTCACAGTCTGAAGCTCAGCAAGTTGTCGGCGTCCGCAATGACGTTTCGGCTGTAGTCTACACTCCATAAAGGGGGTTATACAAGGGACTATATAGGGGACTATTATGGGGCTTATTATGGGAAAACTAGGAGTTTAGACTATAGCTCATGTGTAGGTTCTTCATCTGAACGCAGGGTTGTCTCTGACAACTAGCAAAGAAGGTCTTCATAACGTGACGTCCAATCCCTCCAGTTACCTGTGGTGTGGTTCAGGTGAAATGACGGAGCATAGCAGCAGCTGCACATTTTGGTAAGCACGCCGGTCTTGCCCGAACTACGCAGTATTAAGGCAACGGAGAATGGATCACAGGACTGTTCTTGGAGGGATTATGCTTGGAGATGAGTTGGGTAGTACGTACTGGGTTGCTGTTCAGGAACTTGAATTAAGTTACAATGCTAAGGAAACCCTATTTTTGGCTGAGGCCCAGAATATCTTAACTTAATTTCAATTCCCTAACAGCAACCCAGATTATTCAAGGGATTCATTTTCATTACATTTTCGGTGTATCTCAGAAGCGGGCACAGGTTCTGTTCTGATCATCATGTGTTGTTCAGAAGATGGATAGAGTGACCTTCTGAAAAGCTGCCAACACTTGCAAAAGGTGCCCAACCCTAACCCCTCAAGCCTGAAGAAGTTGATTTTTGAGTTGCCAACCCTAAACCCTACACCCCAAACCCTAAACCCTGAACCCTAAACCCTAAACGTTTGGAGCGTCCACTGCAGGCCCATTCTGGACATTCTCAGCCCCTTCTGGGAGGCAGCCAAAAGCTTGGCACTTGTAGCGACACTTGGATTATCACTTGGAATCCCTATATAAGCTAGAGTCTAAACTCCTGAAAGGGGATTATATGGGGGATTATATAGGGGGCTACTATAGGGGTTACTAAGGGGGATACTAGGAGTTTAGATAATGGTTCCTATAGTCCCTGGTACCCTCATAATCCTTAGATGATCCCCATCTATTCCTGTAATTCCTAAACCCTGAACCCTGGGGTCTCTAAGGGGGCCCTCCTTTTTGAGTGTTTTGCACTGGTCTCACTGGTTTGGAAGCTGTGGGGGAGTGGCTGCAAGGATTTTTGCAGGGGTTTTGGGGTTTGGGGTTTAGGGTTTGGGGTTTAAGGTATAGCTCACAGATTCTGTAGGAAGGAAGTGCTACAGGGATGTAATTTCCCACTCCCCTTTAAGCACAAGCAAGAACCGCTGATGATGAAAGCCCAGCATGACCATTTTCATATCTGTATCAAATTCCTGGGGTTCATGTGGTGAGAAACATGCAGGAGTTTTAGCTCCACATTCCGGTGCTGGCAATTTGTGTTAGTATGTCTCGAGCCCTTAATCCTCCAATATTCCGATCCCCCTAAACCCTAAACCCTAAACGGGTACTGGGCTGCAGGGACCATTCCCCCACAAAACAATAAAGAGCTTATGTTAGTTAGGAAGCGGCCAAACAAGGACCGCCCAAACGCTTTAGTCATGACTCTAAGTTAAGAAGGTTGGAAGTTTGGGCCCCCAATATGGTCCTTAGCCTACTTTTCCCGCATTTGTAGACTCATTGTAGACGTTAGAATGGCTCTTCCAAGGATCCGTCCCTGCAAAGGAGATGCGCTGACGGGCCAGGCAGCAGTTGATCAAGATTCCAAAAATTAATATGGAACCTGACAAGGAGCGTTCTGTAGCATACTATCCTTTCAAGACTGGCTTATATGGGGTTTTATGTTAGTTTGGGGGAGGATACCTGTTGCTCCCAAATTGTCCGCCTCTGCCATGAAACGTGCGGGACATCTCATATGAATTCGCGAAGAAAATCCATGAAATGTGTACTTAAGTACTTTACGACTTGCTGGGCTTTTTCACGCGTCCAGCGACCAGGTGAGTAGTATTTTATTTGGGGATACTATGGTACCCAATATAGAGTAAGATTATGTCCTCCTTTGGGGGTATAGTATTTTATATAAGGTATATATAATCTTACTAGGCTCAACCACCAAAAAAACACACTACTCAGGTGGAAGCGACGCTGCAGCAGAGCTCACTTGGAGACCTCTTCATCAACCTGCAGGCTGCGGGCCTAACCCCAGACCCTATACCCTAAATAGGTGGCTGTCAAAATTATGGTCCCTTTTTGGATCCCTATTATAATACATTGAGGGTACCCAAAGAGGGACCACAATTTTGACAACCACTCAAATAGTAGTTTCCATTCTCTTTTCCATTATTCTATCTACTTAAGGGGGACTATAATCCCTAAACCCCAAACCCTAATCCCTAAAGGGGCCTCCTCAGAATCAAGAACAAGGGTTTAAGGGTTGAGGGAGGTTAGGGTTTGAGGCTTTAGGGGGTTTAGGGTTTAAGGGTTGAGAGGTTTAGGTTGGGTACTGCCCCCACCCAGTAACAGTCTATACTAGGGGTCATACTGTATTAAGGGCTATATATAACTATATTATAAATATTATCCAACTGTTACTGAGTCGGGGCAGTACCCAAGGGTGCACCCAAATTTGCATTGCTCTGCACTGCTGAGGAGAACGACTCAAACACTAATGATAGTTTCATTCAAGTACCATTCATAATTTCCTGAAGGTCTTAGCTCTGCGGCGTGGCGAAGAGCAGCTGACAGGCCGCGACGAGCTGATGCTGCTGGTTCTTCAAAGTGTCCTCGTGGGCATGAAGGACCAGTTGAGCATGTGTGATTCAGGGAGGGAGCAGGGACTTGTACGGGTGTGCAGGGCTTCATGCTGCTCTGGCATGGCTCCTGCTGATTTTAGGTGAGTTTGGGGATGCTTGGGCACATGAAGGACAAGATTTCAGAGCTCCTGGTGGATTTCAAAGCTCTGGATGTCGAGAGCTTCGTTGCAGCCCTTACAATGGATGAGCTGGTGCACTTCTGCCGCCAGCCCCATGCGGCCATTCAAGGCATTGTGGAGAAGAACTCTGAGCTCTCTCTCGTCATGGCCTTGTCATCCCTTTCGGAAGTGGTCCCAGATGTGAAGCTGCAACCTGCGGCTTTGATGCCTCTGGCCAAGCTCCTGAAAGCTCATGAGCTCTCCTGGTCATCGCCGCAGGAGGCGTTTGAAAAGATGCAGAAGGCGCTCGCAGACCCCCTTGCCCTGGTGTTGTCTCTTGTTCGTGGACTCACAGCCCAGGAAGTGTCCCGACCCTAGCGCTATCTGAGCTGCGGCTGATGCTGATTGATGGACTTTGCTGGATTTGTGTTCTCATTTGGACCTGAGGTCTTGCCTGGAACCCCTGTGGGCGATGGCAAAGGAGAAGCTCCTCTTGCAGCTCGAGAGCGGAACGTGCACAGGCCCCGGGGCAGATGCTGTGGAAGAACTCCACAGGAGTTTGGCCGAGATTAGCCTGCAGGCCCTGATGCCCTGCCTCAAAGAGTTGATGCAGGGGCGCCTGCCCAGCAATCCGACGGCCAAAGATTCACAGGACATGGACCAACTACTCGTATTGCTCAAAGCGACCGTGTTAGCGACTGCACACGACTTCGATGAGCGCTTCGGGTTTCAAGGCGCTGCATGCGTGGAGTGCCTGCTGCTGCAGCCTACAGTGGAATCTTTCAAGCAGGCCTGGTGTGTTAGTGGGGAATGAGGGACCATAATCGCTTTATCACCCCTGTGTAATATATCCCCCTGTTCCCTACTAACCCGAAACCCTAAACAGTAGTTTGGTCATTTTCTTTCCCACTATCTCCATATTATATTAACCCTCAGCATTGCACTAACCCCCGTCATTATCCCCATTTAGCCCCCCAAACCCCCAGCATCATCCCTGTATAATCCCTACAACCCCCCCAGTAACTATCCCTATAAGGGACCATAATCCCATTATAATCCTTATGTGGTTTATTCCTATAATCCCTACAAACCAACCCTGAACCCTAAACCCTAAACCCCACCCCAGTAAGTCTTTCAAGCAGGCTTGCAGAGACTTTGACACGGAGCCCGCGGAGGCTCTTGCGCGCTTTGCCGTGCGTCATCAAGAGGCGGCGATCGCCCTCGCAAGCTCCCAGGGCTCACAGGTTCCTGGATTGCTGTTAAGGAATTTTAAAGTGAATTACTATATTAAGGAAGCTCCAGGATTATTTACTACATACCCATATTCTGGTACCCTAACCCTTAAACCACTTCCCTAACAGCAACCCAGGCTTGCTTGGAAGGCAGGCTGAGATCTATGAGCCGCCGGGAGGTAGTCGGCATCGCCAAGCTTCTCGTCTCCTACAAGGTGCTGGCCTTCGACACCACCTTCTCCACGGAGCTGGCCCGCATGCTGCAGGATCCCGGTGCGATCATCTCATCCCTGCTCCCCAGGGTGGAGTCTTGGCAGTTGCAAGGGCCTCAGAAGATCACACGAAAAGGTATGATGCACCTATCCTCTGCGGAAAGTGTTGGTATTTGTTGCCAGTGGTGCGTCGCTTGCTCAGGTCACCCTTGGAACCTCTCTGGGCGGCAGCGAGAGAGCCTACATGCACCAAGTTGCGGCGCCGACTCGACTACAAGTGTGACAGCCTTTCCGCAAAATTGGTGGAGGTCCTGGAGGAAACCACCCTTCTGGCCATCCAGCCACACTTTCAGTGGGCCAGGGATTTCACGGACGAACCTGATGTGATGATTCTCAGGTCTGGTCTTTCTGTCTTGGAGAAGGATTTCGAGCCAAGAGTGCATTCCATCCCATCACAGGACGCTTTCCACACTTCCAAATATACTCCGGCCCTTATGATAGGGGCTTTAAGCAGGGCCCTGGCCTGAAGCATTCTCAAATGCAGAAATCAGCGATGGTGAGTTTGATTTTAACATTCGTGCTTGTTTTTTTGAGCCAATGCCGCAGGAAGCAGTTGACCTCAAGATGATCTTGGCCTCCTTTAGCATGGACGACTTGGTGGTGCTGTGGCAACAAGATAAATATTCGCCAGAGTTCTTGATGCAACGCACAAAGAACATGAGGAAGTGCATGAAGAAGAGCGAACGACTACGAGAAATTTCTTCAACAGACTTCCTCAGAGTGGTTCAGTCGCTAAAGTCCAGGCAGACACAGAAATCTCTTGGCCTGGGGACTGCGCCAGAAGACGGAAAACAGGCTTCTTCAAATTTGAGAGACCGGCAAGATGCTCTTTTCAGAGAAGTGTCCATTGAGATCAGCCGTCAGATGAAGCTGGCTCTGCGCAAAGGGCCGGCGAGCTGGCTGGCACATGTGCTCAAGGACTAAATTCCCGAAAAGGGTTATATCGAATACTGGACTTCAAACTAAACCCTAAACCCTAAACTCTAAATCCTAAACCTTAAACTTAAACCCTAAAACCCATGGGAGATACTAGGAATTTAGACAATAGCGCGTTGCCCAAGGACTTGGATGGCAAGCATGTGCCGGGGACTCAGCAAGTGCCCAGAGCCCAAAGCAGGGATTTAAGAGGATCTGACTTGACATAAGGCTGTAAAAGGCTCTAGGATTTAGGGTTTAGGGTTTAGGACTCAGGGTTTAAGGTTTAGTAGTTCGGGTTTAGGATTTGGGATGTAGGGTTTAGGATTCTGTTGAAAGAGCGGCAAGATGCGGCTAGATGGAGGCGTCTGCATTCAGAATCCCAACGATTTATCGTCAGTGCACGTTGCCACAGTTTAAGCCATGGACCTAAGATTCAAGACAACCGTCTCTCCAGACCCAATCCCCTACACCTACCGTTTGACCTCAGCAAAACCAGTCATGGCAGCCATGTTTGTGAAACGAGATCAGACCCAGCATGGTGAAGAATTACACCCCACCCCATTACCCCTATAGCCCCTATAACCTCTACGGACCCTATTACCCGCATTACCCCCAGTATCCCCAATGCAGCTAACCTGCCAATATCAATCCCCAAGCTCCCTTGCTCACTCGCATCCTTCCCTCCACAAGAAAACTAGCGCTGCTACTGCTACACGGTTTAGGGTTTAGGGTTGCTACTCCTCTACAGGGCCTGCGATACTGCGTTTGAAATTGTGAGCACCTTCATCCAGGATCTCATTGCCTAAGCTCCAGTCATTACAGTGTACTTTTAGCCAGGCTTATTGGAATCGGGGGTTTCCCCATGAGGTCCTGCGAACATGTATTGTTGTTCATATTGCCAGAAGCAATGCAGTCATTGTGAATGCTTGGCAAGCAGGTATCTATCTATCTATCTATACATATGTATATATATATAATGATCAGGGGGATGGTGGTCATGTGTTATATAGGATGTTATTATATCAGTGTGTTCATCATTCGGGGAAGGGGATTATCAAGGCCGTTGCTTCAACCAGTCTGGGCCAATGTCCTCACGCCCCTAGAGATTGACCTGACGATGCTGGGCCTAGCTACGGAGTTTGTCTAAGAGAGGCGAATCACATGATTTTCAGAGGGTGGCCTGTTGCGATGTTGTGGGGGTAGGGAGTAGTAACTACTGAGGATACAGAAGGGCTCCGGGGCACGTTAACGTTCCGTGCAACTCTCACTGAAAGCAGAAGCCAGAAACAGTGCACAGAATTCTGACAAATTCGAGGGCGTGGAATAAGTTTTAAATGCCGAGGGTGAACGCAGCTCTACCTCAGCATGGCCCTACAACTCCATCATCCCAATAGAGATCAAAGGGATTGCTCCCTGAAAATTTCCCTTCACCTGCTCGAGCACCCCTTCACAGGGGTAGGTTGGAAACGTTTCTTAAGTTCCTATGACCCTTTATGTATAATCTTTATAAAGCCATAAAGATCTAATCTTTATAGGGCCCAAACCTACCTTACCCTAGTTCACCTCAACCCTGAACCGTAGATAACCAAACCCAAATGCAAATTTCCTCTTGATCCTGCACCCATTAGACTCATTGATCCTGAGGAGTTCTCAGACTTCCTTGAGAAACCATAGTTCTAAATCCTAAATGGGTTTAGGGTTTAGGGTAGTCTCTACGCATAAGGAGGCCCCATGCTTGGATTCCAGCCTATTATCATCCTTATTCTTATCGTGGGACTCCCAAAGCAGTTTTAAAAAGCCCCAAACAGAGGCGCCCTCAATTTTTTGAAGCGTTAAGCCCTAAACCGCAAACCACGGAAAGGCCGGGGGAGGAGGGGGGCTGAGCGCATTAAATTTGGAGAGGGTAGGGATGGGGAGAAGCCGGATCTTTGGTTAGCTGGCCTGTTGGCCGGAGCATGAATATCCCTCTTTTTATATTGAAAAATTCTCCCGTACACCTAAAATCCTACACCCAGAACCCTAAACCCTTAACCCTAAACGAAAGAGCCTCCGGCTCAGTCTGCCGACCCAGAGGCAGAGAAATCGCGACAGCCTAGACCCTAGACCTTGCTTTTTTCAGCGGCTGGCACCAAACCAATCGGTGCAACAAGATTAGTCCAAGCTAGGCTGCCAGGACGCAGCAGCTTTGCTGTTTTCAGTTG
>CAJNIZ010046078.1:27914-39571 GCA_905231905.1 Symbiodinium pilosum | reverse complement strand
TAAACCCTGATCCCTAAACCCCTACCCCCTTAAGCCCTCATCCAAACTCCCCTTGAAACCTTTAACCCTCTTCTTAAAAACCTGCCAGGCCCCTCCTGAGAATCTCTTGAGACTCCTTACAGCCTTCCGAGCCCCTTTAGGGTTTAGGGTTTAGGGTTTAGGGTTTGGACCTTAATCCCTAAACCCCAATCCCTGAACCATGAACCTGATCCCTAAACCCCTACTCCCTAAACCCTGAAGCCTACACCCCCAAACCCTAATCCCTAATCCCTTAAACCCCAAACCTTAATACCCAGACCCTAATCTCTAAACCCTAAACCCCAATCCCTAGACCCTAATCCCAAAACCCTAAACCCTAAATCCTCAAATTCCTTCATCCGGGCTTCCCGGCTTTCCCGCAGAGTTGGGCTCTGATCTTCCGCTGAGCTTCTGGCTTTTGAGGATGGGGCCTTTCATCTGAATTTAGGGTTTAGGAATAAGGGTCTAGGGGTTAGGATCTAGGGATGACGGTTTAGGGTTTAGGGTTGGGGATTGAGGGTTCGGATTTAGGGATGACGGTTTAGGGTTTAGGTGGGGATTGAGGGTTTAAGGTTTAGGGATGACGGTTGAGGGTTCAGGGATGTAGGCTTTAGGGATTAGGGTTTAAGCGTTAGGGTTTAGGGATTAGGGTTTAGGGCTTATGCGGCTCATCTAGGGGGTATATACTAACAGCGGAGAATGGAATCCACGACTTCGGATGTGAGGCTTTAGTGCTTTGGGCTTAGGTTTTGGGGATTTGGGGTGTAGGGTCTAGGGTTTGGGGCTTAGGGCATAAGGGTGCAAGGTTCAAAGTGAGGGGTCAGGATTTAAGGCTTTGGAGAAAGGATTCGAGTCAATTCGAGCTCAAGAGATTAGATCTAGAGTTATTGGCTTGAGGGTTTTGGTACTAATGACTTGACTTCAGGGTGGTTTGGGGGGAGAAGCCTTCAGGATTTGGCAGGCTCAGGGAGTAGACCCTGGGATCAGGAGGAAGGTGTCAGGGTTTAGGCGCTCGGATCAGCTGCGCCATCAAGGGCGTGTGCATGGATGTGCCAGTCCCCGAACTATCATGGACTCCTATGCATTGGCTGATTTTTGCGAGAACCCACCGCGAAATGCCCGGAACACCCCTGAAAACCTCCCGCAACCCCATCACAGCCATTCCGGAAAGTCCGAAACCCTCAAAAGCCCTGTAGGGCCCAGGTTGGGATTACCTGTTGGGGTTTCTCCAAAGCTCCGTGACAGGATGAACCAGGTGCTTTCAAGGAGCAATTTTTCGACAACTACCATACATAGGGGTTATTTAGATAGGTGGGGGCTCATAGGTGTTGTTGGGTTACATAAGCGCTACAGTACGTAGGGAGCTAGCATATGAAATACCAGCACCAACCTTACCACTGAAACACATAAAACTAAATGTTGATACTCATACAAAAAGTATACTCGTAGTGGTATCAACAACAATGCTGAGGAGCAATAACGGTTACAATGGTAGGATGTACAATAGGTAGGCCGGGATGCCAGAGTGAAGGGTTCAGGTCTCGGGTCTAGCATTGGAGGTCAAAGGGTTTAGGGTTGATACGTTATGTAGGGTTTGTACGGGGTTTAGGGTGTATATGGTAGTTTCCCAAATTTGGGGTCCCCAATATGAACCCCAATATACTATAATCCGCAGTAGAGGGTTCCCCGAAAAGTTACCCCGAACTTTGGGAACCCGTTCCGCCACATAGGGTTTCGGTCTATTTTAGGAGTAGCCGTCAGTAGTTAAGATCTTGGATTGCTCCGGCAGGGCTTGGAATCATACCTGGCCCAACTTGTCCAAGGTTTAGGGTTTAGGGTTCAAGATTCATTGCATCAGGGTTCTGGGTGTGACTAGGGTTCTACCCGTATTAGGAGCATGCAGCAACTTGGTAATAGTAGCCCTAAACCCTAAACCCTAAATCCTAAACCCTAAATCCTAAACCCTAAATCCTAAACCCTAAACCCTAAACCCTGAACCCTAAACCGTAGGTCTAGAAGTGGAGAGCTCCGGAGCAAGGTCTGTTGAGGATCTCAATTTGTTTGCATTGTAGAATCTGGGAGTAGGGTTTCGGTCTGAGGGTTGAAGGTTTCGGGTTTAGGGTATAGCCCTAAAGCCTAAGTCCTGCACCCTAAAACCTACACATTTGATTCAGAAGATCCCGTACGCGCCCGACTTCAAGCATTGGGCCCCCCAAGCCCTGAGCTTAAAGCCTTGAAACTTACCTCGAACCCAAAATGGTTCAGGGTTTAGGGTTTTAGGGTTTAGGGTTTGGGCTTCAGGATTTGGGGTTTATGCTGGCTCTCCCCAAGCCCGAGAGCCACGCTAGCTCGGCTCAAACTAGACATCCTAAACTTCATAATGTAGACCCCTGATTGATCAACCCCCTCCTTTTAAGGGCCTGAATATCAGGATCCTTATAATAATCCCTAGCAAGGGGAGGGGGTTCATTAATCATGGGTCTGGGTTACAAGGTTCTCGAAGTAATCCTTCAAGTAGAATGGTTTCCAGGAGGATGCTCATAAATAACCTACTCAGAACCAGACGCTTTAGGGTTTCAGGTAGGGGGCTCGGGGTAAAGTACTTGAAGGCCCACGGTTTTGAGAATGTCCCGAATGTCAGCCATTCCAGTAGCTGCTCCGAATCTGAGGAACTGTTGTGCGCAGGAGAAGGCGCCGTGCCAGAGAACTTCACCAGTTAAAGGTTTCGGCTGAACCCTAAACCCTAACCCTAAACCCTAAACCCTAAACCCTAATCCCTAATCCCTAATCCCTAAACCTAAGGGTTTACCGGGGGCACCTTAAGGACCTTAGTTACACCCTACATGGTCTGAGGATCTCTGGAGACCATACATGATTCTGAGCGTCCCCAATGTAGGGGTTAGGGTGTGCGGTGTCTCAAAACAGGGGGGTTTCTCAAAGCAGGGTGTTTCTCAAAGCAGGACGCCTCTTGAGCACTTTGAACCCTAAACCGCCTAGAGATCTTTGGAGATCGTAGATGATTATTGGGGTCTCCGTTCGAAATTCTGTTGGGTAAGCTCCCAATCAGGAAAGGGTGTTGAGCAGGAATGTTGGGCTTTTGAGGGTTTGAGGCTTAGAGTTTGTGAGGCTGTGAGTTTTGTGTTTAGGGCTGGGCGTCATTTAGGATCAGGGCTTAGGGCCTGGGATCTTGGATTTTGGGGTCTGAAGCCCTACGCCCAAAACGCAAAACCGTAAACCGTCTTTCCGAGTTGGGGTCTTGCGGTTTGTGTGTCTATACCCCCAACTCTATACCTTCAGCCCAAAACCTTACGCCCCAAACCCTTAGTAAGCAACCTTCAGTGGTCATTCTGCAGAACAATTTATATTGGCTGTACCGATGCCCATTACCTTGTACTGAATCCTGAGCCCTGCCCTGACTTCTCTTAACGCGAAACCCCAAACCCTTAACCCAAGCGTGCGGCGGAGTGTTTTGGATTTGAGGCTCATGGGGTTTGAGACTCAAGGTTTAGGGCGTAGGGTATCAGAACTAGGGTGGATACGAGAAGCCCCGCATGATCCTAAGTACCTTAAACGGCGAGTACTGCAATATACCAAGGTCCTGCAGGGTTTCCCGTATCAACTGTGGCACCCTAAGCCTACAGCCTTAAAACCTGCGTCTGAGCCTGTGTCTGACCCACCACGCGATTTAGGGTTTAGGTGTCAGGTACCCCCTACTTAAATTTTGACCCTATAACGGTCATATGATAATCACATGATCCTAGTCTTGGGAGTGGGATGCTAAAATCCTCAACCCCAAATAGGTTTAGGGTTTAGGGTTTAGGCCTCAAGCTTTAGGGTTTGGGGTTTAGGGTACTTTAAACAATGAATCCTATAGACTCAACCCTAGTTAAGATGCTATCAGAGTGATTCGATGACGCCCAGGAAGGTGAAGGTGCCTACCGTAGATTGGCTGCAGGGTTAAGGGAGAGTGTGGACTTCCCCCCACATATTATGCTTTTTTAAAAATACTTTAAAGGGGACTATATCACTACTATTTCGTAAATCCCGAAAGCCAGAACAAAAGCTTCGTGATATCTGTTACTGTAAGGGTGAGTAAATACTCACAATAGTTATGAATGGCACGCCCCAACCCTAAACCCTAGACCCTCAAATTCCTCAACCCTACAGTAAACTCATAAGCTCTCAAACCTCCAAGCCTTCAACCCTAAACCCTAAACCCTAAAACTTCGAAAAGAAAAGTAACCCTAAGTGGTAGTTTCCCCAGATCGGGGACTCCAATATAGACTCCCAAAAACTATACTCCTTATTATAGACATTGGTACCCCTAATTTTGGGAAACCCAAACCCTAAATCCTGTAGCTTCCTACATATATCCCTTATAAGCCCCTTTAAAGGATTTTAAGTTAAAGGTGCCCGTAATTTTGGGAAGCCCCCAAATCTCCTGCTGGGTCAGGTCATCGCGCCCAACGAGGTGGTCCTGAATGTGTACCATGTGCACAGCAGCATCTGGGATATACAGCCCTAAACACAGAACATGGCTGAGGGTTTCACGGCTTCAGGGTTTAGGGTTAAGAGGTTCAGGATTAGGGTTTAGGGGTTCAGGGTTTAAAAGTTTATGTTTTGGGAGTAGGGTTTAGGGGTTTAGGGTTTGGGGTCAGAGGTTTCAGGCCGGAAGGTTTGGGGTTCAGGGTCAAGGGTACCACAGTGGAGGAGCAAGTGTAAAAGAAGATGGAACACGAACTGGAAACTGTATAGAACGGCTTGTAAAATCTTCGAAACGTTTAGAGCTAAGTTACAATGCTAAGAGAAGCCTATCATGTTCTTTAGACTTCTATTGTGGCAATTTTCTAAGAACTTCCGGAACAGCAGCCCAGTCGAACCCCTAAATGGCCTGCATAGGTTTATGCCCTAAGCCCTAAACCCTATGCCCTACCTTAGGCCTGAAACACCATCGGTTTTGGAACCCCTTACAGGGGTAGATTTGGACAGATTTTTGAATTTTACTACCCTTCATGCTCATATAGTCCTTGTCAAGCCATAAAGATTCAAAGTTTTAGGGCCCCCAAATCTACCCTAGTATATACAAGTCCTCATGTGAAGCGCCAGAGGTGAAGGCCTTTTTTGTCTGAGATAAAATGTATACCTCCAAACCCTAAACCCGGAACCCCAAACCCCATATCCCTAAGCTCTAAACGTAAGCCCCAAGCCCTAAACCCCAAACCCCAAACCATGTGGGATCCTCAAGCGCTAATTTTGGAGAGTTTGTATCTTTGGGTGCTGTGCCGCAATGGATATCGGTGTTTCTTCAAGGATTTAGGATTTAGTGTTTAGGGTTTAGGGTAGGGGTTTAGGTTGCTGAATCCCGAAGGATTGATTGTATAATGTGGGGTTTAATGGGCATATGTTGGGATCATGGGATAGAATGCGGAAATTACCATTTCGGTTTAGGGTTTCCCAAAACTCACTTGTACGTTTTTGTGGGGCTCCAAAGCAATATCGTATGTTGGTTTCTTTATTGGGGTCTCCCTATTTAGGGAAACTACCATGTAGACCCTAAACCCTAAACACCGGGTAAGGATTTCATACTTACATTCTCGGAGCCATTATTGTCCGGTTTTCCCAGAGAACCCTGAAAGCCAGTCGCCCAGACCACGTTTATTATCATGGTAACAATAGTTCTAGTAGTATCAATAGTAACAGGATAATAACTAATCATAGTAATAGTAGCAGCAATGATATTAATCATGCCACAAGTCAGGCAAGCGGTAATAATCAACAAGTGATGAGCATGTGCTCAGAGGAGGAAGCTGGGATGCACACACAGATCAAAAAGTAGAGTTAAGGGCTTTCAGGAGGTTTATCTTTACCGCCTTACTTTTCATACAGGGTCTTCCCTAAGCCCTGGGCTAGACCCTGAACCCCCTCAACAGCTGTACACCTACAAGGCATACTTCGCTGCATGGTTTAGGGTGCTATCTTCTGCAAACACCCTCAAACCACTAAGGCCCTAAACCCTAAACCCGAAGTACCTTGTGCATATTTTGCACTGCGTGCACTTCTGGCAGATCTTAAGCCAAGCCCTAAACCCCAAACTCTAACTCTAAACCTTAAACGCTAAATCCTAAGCCTCTAAGGCTTGGAGATGTATGATGTCGCAGACGCGGGGAAGGGCAAAGCTTACTACTGCCTGGGTACTGGAGTCTCTGACTGCTTAGGGTGTTGGGGTCTAGGACTTGGTGCCCGGAACCCTAAACCCTAAACCCTTAGACCCTAGGGTTTAGGGTTTGGGGTTAGGGTTTAGGGTTGAATAGGGGTTATTGTTCAGGCTGATTGTTTGAGTGTCGATGGTTTACGTCACATGGTTAAGGGTTTACTTGGCGGGTCACGGGATTTTGCGACCAGCTACTACCTGTTTTAGATTTCATGTACTAAATCTTCAAGTTGGGGCTATCCTAAACTTGAAGGAAGCCCTCTGCTACCAAGAGCCTTGATAGGGGCATTTACTTAAGCTATAGTCTAAACTCCTAGTCTCCCCCTTAATAACCCCTAAAATAGTCCCCTACATAATCCCGTAGGGACATCCCTTGGGGGTCCTATTCTTCCCCGGATTTTTAGGGTTTAGGGTTGAAGGTGTAGTTTTCACAAAATCCCCCTAAACCTTGACGTCCCAAACCGTAAACCCGATACTTAATACGTCATCCAGGCTTTCAGGGTTCTACCCTATGATTATGCCCCTGGGAGTTTGGCGATCTAGCCCGACAGGGGTCGCTTTCAAGATGATTTTTCATTTTTGCCGCGCTTAATCCCGACATGATTCCTATGAAGCCATAAAAATCAATTTTCTATAGGACCCCAAGCCTACCCTAGCCCAAGGGAACAGGAAACCCCAAGCAGTGTTATGTGGGATTTCACTTGGCGCAATTAGACCGCCTTGTTTTGCGGCCTTAAACTTGTAAGGTTCAGGGTTTAAGATTTAGGGTTTAGGGGTCAGGGTTTGGGGTTTAGGGTTTAGGATGCAGGGTTTAGGGTTTTTGGGCAAAGGTGGGCTTAAACCCCAACCCCCAGAACAAGGACCCGATACTGTAGGGGTTGGGGTTAACACAGCAATTTTATTACTTAAGCCTTAGTTGCAAGCTTGGATGGGCCAACCATACACGCGTGCAAACAAAGTCATGTCACATAATCCTCAACCTGCACTTCAAGGTCCCTTCCAGAGGAGGCGCCATAGGGAATATCCTCTTAGGGCCTAGACAGTCAACCCTCAAAACATGTGTTTGTGAAGAATTCCAGCTAAGGATCCCCATGAACCCTGCATATCCCCGTATACCCTAAGGGTCCCGAGGCCCCCAGAACTCCGACATCACCCTCATTACTCGAACCCACCGCCCACACGTTTGAAACAACATGCACAATCCCCAAAAAGCCGGCAGAAACCCTAAACCCCGAAGCTGCACCACACATGATAACCTCCCTTAATCCTAACCTCCCTCAGACTACCATGGAAGCCCCCAAAGCTTTTTAACGGGGCTGAAGTCTTTATAGATTTGGAGGACACCCCACCCTGTAATAGTGGTAGAATAAGAATATGAGAGGACCCTAATATAATCCTCATTATCCATTACAAGTCAATATTACTGGGAGGGAGCCCACCTAATTTGTAGAGCTTTTTTTCCGGTTGCCGGCTTAGTTTCCGGGAAGGTAGGCCTGGAGACCTGAGCCCCGAACCCCAAAGCATAAGCCCCGAGCTTAGGGTTTAGGGATTAGGGTTAAGGGCTCAGGAGGTAGGGTGTAGAAGTTAGGGTTTAGCCCTAAACCCTAAACCCTAAACCCTAAACCCTAAGATTTAGGATTTAGGGTTCAGGGTTTATAGGCACCTCGGGTTCAGGGTTGACTGAGCCCTCAACCCCAAGTCTTCAACCTCCATGTAAGGAGTGTTCCATATCGGATGCCAGCTCGGACCGAAGGTGGGGTTGTTGGGGGTTTAGGATTTGGGGTTTAGGATTGGGTGGTTCAGGATTTGGGGGTTTAGGATTTGGGATTCGGGAGCTGTTGACTTGTCTTTGTGCACTTGTTCTTCTTATCTTAGTTGTCACAGGGAGTCCCAATATCCCTATAGCTTTCTCTGAAGAATTCTCAGTGATATAGTAGTTTCCATTCCCTACACCTTGAACCCTGTATGTCCGTACCCCTTTAAAACACATTGAAAGCAGTTTCCACTTTCTTTTCCTCCTTGAGTTCCATAGCGCACATCATCGGCTTAGGGTTCAAAGGGTTCTGATTTGGGGCTTAGGGTTTAGGATTTATGGTTTAGGGTTTAGGACGGAGAAATTTAGAGCCCATTTTTTGAGCGTCCCAAAGACTAGGATGTTAGCATTTCGGGGTCTATCATTTGGCCGCAGTGTTGAGGGCCCCACCAGTACTTGGAGTGTCGAGGATCACACTCTAGGTAGGAAAGATCCCAGGGTATAGCTAGGTCACATCTTGCAGTCTCCTATACTTGTTGTTGTAGATAACGCTAGCATGCCTGCCTGGCACTAAATTCTAGATCCTTGTATCGTGCCAGCTTCCATTTCATTATCCTTTTCTCTGTCATGGTAAGCCTCAGCAGCTGAAGCCGAAGTTCTGGGCCCCCAAATTGGTATGTCGAAAAACCTCAAATCCTAAACCCCAAATCCTAAATCCTAACACTTAAATCCTAGACCGACCCTAAACTACGAAGAGGCCGCATGTGAGTGTTGGTGTAGCCAAAAATTCCTGTTTAGAATTCAGAGCCTAGCCTACCCTGAACATCATTTATTGTTTAGGGTTTAAGGTTTAGGGCTTAGGATCTAGGTTTTAAAGGTTTAGGGGTTGAGGGGTTGAGGGGTTTAGGGTTTAGGTTCCAGGTTTTTAGGGTTTAAGGTTTAGGGTTAAGGTTTAGGTTCTAGGTTTAGGGTTTAGGGTTTGAATTCAAGCAGGACCCTACATACAATCCCATGTAGGTGCTAAAGGAACCCCAGCTTCCATTTCACTTCCCATCTGATTCTTCATTGTTCCAGGTTTTCAGTCCAATAAACCTCTCGTGCCCCACACCATCCTAGTAAATCCATACACAATGCCCATGTGATGCCTGTACCTGTTTCGATACCCTTAACCGTGAATCCTCAACCCCAAGTGATAACCCCTAGATTCTACACTTTCCATTTATCATTTGAACACTTTTGTTTTTTTTACCCTAAACCCTCAACCCTAAACCCTAAACCCGAAGGAGGAGTGGGCTTATGGCTTCAGCGAGCAAGGCACCGGCGTCTTCCAATGCGCCCCGGCTTGGCTTGATAGGGTTGATAGTGAGGAAGCCCTAAGGGGCAGTTTAGGATTTAGGTTTTAGGGTTTAGGGTTCAGGGTTTCGGGTTCAGGGTCTCAGGTTTAGGGTTCAGGGTGGGTTCAGGGTTCCGGGTTTAGGGTTTAGGGCAGTGTTTGGGAGCCCCATATAAGGAGACCATATGAAACTCATATGGGACCTTAGAGAGCTTCAGAGAGGTCTGAGAGATGTCTTGGGAGTCTTGATTTATGGGTCCCCTGGTACGGAGCACCAGTACAGAAGTGACTTTAAGTGCCATACACTCCCTAAACTTCCTAAACTTCACAAACCCCAAGCCCCAAACCCTAGACCCCAATTCCTAAACTCCAAACCCTAAACCCTGAACCCTAAACCCCGAATCCCAAACCCTCAGTGTCCTGAACTTTAGGGCATCATGGAGTTCAGTAAGCTGAGGTCATGCAGGGTTGGTAGTATCCAGAGTACGACTTGTGGGTTCAGAAGATTTAGGATTAAAGGTGTCGGGATTTAGGAGCTTCGGGTGATAGTTTAGGTCAGGGTTTAGGGTTTAGGGCTTAGGGTTTAGGATTTAGGGTTTGGGGTTTAGGGTTTAGGGCTTAGGATTCAGGGTTTAGGGTTTGTGGTTTAGGGTGCAGGGCTTAGGATTTAGGGTTTAGGGTTTATGGGTGTAGCTTTTTTGGGGGGTTTGTAGGCTCTTTGGGGCATAGGCTTTAAGGGGATTGCTCCAAATGAGAAATTCGGGTATCTCGCAACACTAGAGCTCCCCTAGAAGGATATGGTACTTTCCCAAAATAAGGGGACCCCAATATAGACCCCAAGATACTATAATCCTTATTATTGGGACCCCTAAAAAGGTACCCCTAATTTTGGGAAACCCCTATATAGAACTTATCGTGAAGGGCTCTAAACAATAATAAACGCCATCGCGCGCCTGCCTGGGCCGGCAGGGCTCGGTCATGGTATGTAGTTGAGGGTGGAGGGGAGTGGGGGACGGGGGAGGGGGGGAGGGGGGCGGAGGCCACCCAATCAAAAAAGGGGGGTAGAGTGGCTTTTTAATTTTAAGGGTTCCAAACGCCCTGAGGCTGGATAGCCTCGGCGAATTACAAACATCAGTGAGTTGAGTCTTTTGGGGGTCTGTATGGCCGGCGTAGGTGACACATTAGCGCATGGCTGAAAGGTTCAGGTGCATGATGTTTGGGGTTTAGTGGCTGAGGGTTGGGGCTGGGCTTGCAAGGTTAAGGGCTTTCGGGGTCTGGTGCTCAGAGTCTCATTGTGGTGGTCAGCGTTTAAACACTTCAGGTTTCAGGGTTCATTTCGGCGAGTGACTGCTTAGTCCCTAAACCCGAAACTCTCAACCCCAAACTTTCCTAACATTAACGGTCAGTAACCAAATCAGGCGGCTCCAAGCCCCCGTAGTTGTGCGCTAGAGTCTGTTGGGTAAGTCCTTTGTTGACATTTCGGACTTGTGCCGTCTACAAGCGTTTGCTTGGATGTCCTGATACCGGGACCCCAGCCAGAAAAGTGAGGGTACCCTAGGGACCTTTAGCACATATGGGCATTATGCCACTACTATAGGGTTCCCTCTCAAGGATTCGTCAGTTAGTATTTGGGGAACACGGGCGGCGGCCATGGCCGCTTTTTGCTCTCTGGGAGCAAAGGTCTGGTTCGCGCAGTGCCACCAAGACGAACAGATTGATAATATATTATGGTATATTGTAATATATCATGGTATATTATAGTGTATTATAGTATATATATATATACTATAGTATACTATGTGAAGGGGCTTTGTAGGACAACGAGAACTGCAGTGGCTGCATATTGACCAGCGCTGAGTATATACTAAGTGTGCGTGTGGCAAACATAGTAGTGGCCTAAAAAAATGCTGCCATCACAGAATGCATCGGTATCATCGAAGGCCCTTGGCAGCACATTTTACACCTTAAACCCTACTCTCGAAACCCCCAACCAGAATCCACAAAAAATATTCTCTAAACCCTAAAGCCCTAAAACCCCACAACCTTAAACCCTGAATCCCTGAACTTTAAACCTAAACCCTGATGGCGAGGTGCCCCAACAGCTTATGACTTGAAGCACCGCTCTTCAATTAGTGTGGGGATGACGGATATGGGAGAGGAGGAGCGCCTCTGGGGACCTTTGAGCTATAGCCTGAACTCCGTACAGGGGGTTATATAGGGTTTAGGGTTTGAGGTTTAGGGGTTTAGGGTTTACGGGTTTAGGGATTTGGAAGTCATGAGCTCCTTTTGGCATAGGCCCCCATATGAGGTATAGTCCAAACTCACAGTGTCCCTCCGAATAG
>CAJNIZ010046078.1:0-12360 GCA_905231905.1 Symbiodinium pilosum | reverse complement strand
CTCACTTTGGGATATGTGGACCCCTGCCGGGTCACCGATACCAGTTCACTGGTTTGCTGTTAAGGAACTTAATTTAAGTTACTATATTATGGTAACTTAATTTAAGTTCCTTAAATCCCTATATTCCCCTAGTTTCCATTTCATGTTCCATTTTCTTTTCCATTTGATTCTCCATTATAGGGGGATACTATGGTAACTTAATTTAAGTTCCTTAACAGCAACCCAGACTCTATATATATATATATATACCCATTATGATAACTTAAACCCTAAACCCTGAACCCTATATAACCCCATTATAGTAGTTTCCATTTTCTTTTCCATTATCCCTATATATAATCCCAATATTAGGGTAGCTTCATTTGAAGTTCCTTAACAGCAACCCAGTATGTCTGGCGTCTACGGCGACTCCGGCAGCGCGAGCATCAAGTTCCGTGTTGGCCCTGACGATCGTGCAAAAGGACGGCTCCAACACACATGCCGCGGTGATGAAGGGTTTAGGGTTGAAGGTTTAGGGTTTGAGGTTTAGGTTTTGAGGTGTAGGTTTAAGGTTTAGCGTTTAGGGATCCCTGCTTCTATTTAAGCCCGAAACCCGATGCCGTTCAGGGTTTCGGCCTTAAGCATGCCGTATCCCTTCGCAGAACCCCAAAGCCCCACGGAAGATCCACATCCTACTCCCCAAAATCTAAACCCTAAACCTTCGACTCCAAATTCAATCCTGAATACTCAAACTCACATTCCCTAGACCTAAATCATTACTAGACTTCCTACCTGGACCCCAAAAATATGTAAAATAATGGCCTGCATGGCTGTTATTATGGGTTTAGGGCTATTATTTACATGCTTGTAGGGGTCCAGGTATGGTTAGTAACGGGAATAGAATAGCAGCATCCATGGTCTTTTCCATTCCTTCATTCCTGCATTCCTGCTACACTCCGATTATACACCTAAATCACGAACCCTGAACCCTAAACCCCCGAAGCCCTGAACCCTAGGCGTGAAGGGGTGCTCAACCAACCCCCTATTCCCTAAACCCTATATGAGGCTACTGTCAACATTAACCTTATTAAGCGGCCCTTCACAGTGCACACAGGGGTCCCCCTTGTAGTTGATCGGAAATATTGACTGTAGCTCACATCCCCCCAATGAAACCTAGATCCCAAACCTTAAGCCCCATAAACATTACACCCTGAACCCTAAGCTCCAATCCCTAAACCCTAAACCCCAATCCCTCAACCCTAAACCGCAATCCCCCACCTGAGCCCTAAACCCCTATCCCCAATCCCTAAACCCTAAACCCCAATCCCTAAGCCTTGAACCCCTATCCCTCAACTCTAAGCCCCAAACCTCAAACTCTAAAGCGTAAACCCTAAAGTCTTAACCCTAAACCCTGAAACCCTAAATCCCCAATCCCCAAATCCCAACTTCGACCAGGTTTTGCGGTTGAGATGCTAAGCCAGGAGGGAGCTATGGGGCGCCCAGGCCACATGAACTTTAAGATGATGATAGTAAGGATGTAAAAAATGTGAATAGTAAGGGTTTAGGGTTTAGGCTTTAGGGAAGAGGGTTTAGGGTTTAGGGAATAATGGTAGTAATAGTAACAACCATGGTAATAATGATAGTAGTAATAGTAATAGCTGGGGCAACTCTGGTTTGGTGGGAATTTGAGGTTTTCTGAGAGGGGGTTAAGGGGTTATGTAGGATTTAGGATTGAGGGTTTAGGGATTTGGGGTTTAGAGGTTTAGGGTTTAGGCTTTAGGGTATTGGGGTATTAGGGTTTAGGGTTGACGTCGTGGGACTACGATTACTAACAGGATAGCGAAACTGCATATTAAGCGTTGCAGTGGACTCGTACAAGGCTTATCTGAGGCATATAGTGCAACGCTTACCGCCGGGAATGAGGAAATGGGGTGAGAGCTTTTAGGATGAGGAAATTACATGTAACGTTCAGGGTTCAGGGGGCAGGGCATTAGGATTTTGTTTGGGGTTCAGGGTTTAGGGTTCAGGCTTTAGGGTTCGGGGGTCTGTGGGTCAGGGGCTCGTAGTTCGGCTGTGGTTTAGGGCTTTGGGGGTTTGAGGAAGCCTTGAATCCTAAACCCTAAGCCCTCAACCCCAGACCGGACCTTACACCCAAAACCGTGTAAGTTTGAGGTTCAGTAGTAAGGATGAAATGCTGTTTGGGTTGTTTCGGGTTTAGTTTTTTTTTGCTTTGGGGTTCGGGTTAACTCTAAACCCTAATCCCTAGGGCTCCAGGCTTGGGAGTTGGGTGTGAAGTACTTCCACAGTGGGGGGTACGCGGTGCGCCCTAACACAAGCCTCAAAATACCACAGTCCTGATCAAAGGCGCCTCAAAAACGACCTCCCAATTTTGGAAACCGCCAAATTTTCTGTACGAGTACGAGAACTAAATGCCTTCTGGGGAGAATTCTGAAATACAGGGGCCGGCCGCTAGGTTTGGTGTGAAAGTCTAGGAGTCTTGGGATCCCCTTATTAAAGCTGGACATTCGGAAAAGAAGGGTACCCTTATTATTTAGGGGTTACCGGGAAACCCTAAACCCCAACTCCTAAACCCTGAGCCCCAAATCATAAACCCTCAACCTAAACCCTAAACCCTAAACCGCCTACCTGTACCCTATACCCTAAACCCTATACCTATACCCTATGTGGGCGTCCCTTGCAGCAGCACTCCTGCACTTCCGCCATTCTTTTTTGAATGAGCTATAGTCTAGACTCCTTAAAGGGGTCATAGGGGAGTATGATATGGGCTATGCAGGAGGATACTAGGAGTTTAGACTGTAGTTTAAATGTAGAAATCCAACCTCGTGCTATCATCGAGGCCTCTCAGGGATACCACATTTAGGGTTTAGGGTACAGGGTTTAGCTTAGGGTTTAGTGGTTCTTGACAGGAGTCGGGTATAACGCGTCTATGCGCGCCAGCAAGCCCAGTGTGCTTTAGCAAGATCATCGATGTTTATCGCAGTTCACTTAAAAGGGGAGCATATGGTAGTTTCCAAAAAAGGGGGGGACCCCAATATAGACCCCCAAATACTCTAATCCTCATTATACGGCCCCAAAAAGGTACCCCTAATTTTGGGAAATCCCTATGGGGAAGGTGTTTCAACGGCAGCCTCAAAAACAAGCCCAAAACAGCTACCTAGAGTACTCGTAGACCGTTGAGAAACATTCGAGATACCTGAGGGTTTAGGGCTTAGGGTTTAAGTTCCAGGTACCCAGCCCTTTTTTGTAGGTGCATACGTTGCGCGACAACAGAAGACGAGAGCCTTACATGTTCGGGTTTAGGGTTTGGGGCCGAGTTTTGCCCTCCTTATGGAACCCTTTCCATCTTTGCAGGCATGCTTTGGAATTCGTTAAAGGGGTATGAATCCCTTAGATCTCGAGCCCTCATCCCCACACTCTCAAAACAAAGGATCTTACACCTTATGCCTCAATACCATAAGTAAGCCAAAAACCATACTGCAATCCCGAACCCCTAACTACTCACATGCCGTTGGCTGATAAATATCCCTTGCAGGTCCATCTGCGTATCCCCAAAAGTAGCGCCCCCTTTCTACAGCCTGAGCCCTGAACCCTAACCCTAAACCCTAAACCTTTTGGTGGCTCTCCAGCATGGGCCAGGTCGTTGAAAATCTTAAGCCCTGAACCCTCATCTCCATGTGAGCTATAGTCTAAACTCCTTAAAGAGGTGTTATATAGGGGATTAGGGTTTAGGGTTCAGGATTTAGGGTTTAGGGCCTGAACTCCTTAAAGAGAGGTTATGTAGGGGTTTACATAGGGGACTATTCTAGGGGTTCTTAAACGGGATGCTAGGAGTTGAGACCCTAGCACATGCGTCCCCGTACGACCCGTTTCGCGCCTCTGAAGCAGTCCGCAATCTTTCCAACGCTCATTTAGCAAGCTCATAGCTCAACACAGGTGAGTAGTATTCTATTCGGGGATACTACAGCGCCCAATATAGAGTAAGATCATCTCCTCCTTTTTGGGTATAGTATTTTATATAAGGAATAGAATCTTACTAGCTCCAACCACTAAAAACAACGCAATTCAGGTCTGGGGGTTGAGAAATTGAAGGCTTAAACTGCTGAGAACCAGCGTAGTCTTCAATCCCAACAGCTCGCGAGTGCTGCAGGCATCACAGACGAAGGCCGCCTGAATCGGCGGCTTAAGATCTTCTGCTTCTGAGTGAGAAGGGTATTTTGGTTCCCCCAACCCCTAAAAATCAGGACTTTATTGTAGTCATATGATAAGTTATAGGGTCCATCTCATGGGGTTGGGGTTACCAAAATCCCCCAATTGCTGGGGGCATTGCTTTGATTTGATAGGGGTGTGTGTTTGGTCGGCACGCCGGGCTTCCCTAAACCCTAAACCCTAAACCCTACCACCCTAAAGCCTGTCTGGCAATCACCTTTGGGCTTAGGATTCGTAGTATAGTACACCCGCAAAGCCCCGTTTATGTAAGTTCCTGGCAGCATTTTTCATACGCAATCCCTGTAGGGGGACGCTGTATAGCCCTGGGGGCCCCCAAGGGCCCCTCAGTTGTTGGAAGTTCCCATGCAACATGGAGCTCCTCAGGTTCAATGGAGCTCCCTAAGTCCATAACTCTAGCTAGGGTTTAGGGTTTAGGGTTTAGGGTTTAGGGCAAAGGTGTCCTCAACCAAAAACCCTAAAGCCGAACTCTAAGTCCACAGTCCTGACACTTGGTCATAGTTGGATATGTTTGAACGTATGCCAAGACCAGCTGAGGAATATCCAGCTGTAATTTTCCAGAATACCCCCCATAAGGCACCACGAAACTTGGGGTTGTACTTGCAGCTCAGGTGTAAGTGGTTGTAGCCTTATTTCATACTCCCTGGGACTTCGCTTGGACCTTAGACCCTGAACTTCTGGGATTCCCTTATACGCCTTTTATAGGTATCTAGGGGTTAGCCCTAAGTAGGGGTCCTAAGTGCCACGTAGCATGGGAATGATGGTATTGATGCAGCTGTTCGAGGGCTTTTTTTTTGAACCCGCATTGCCTTTCCAACAGCCCTAAATAGCATATACACTCGAACGCAAACCTTAAACCCCCCACCCTAAACCACAAAACCCTAAGCCCTGAACCCAAAACCCCAGCCGAACACCCTGAACCCTAAGCCCTCAGCTATATTCAGACTAGGTAGGAAACCGCTCAAATTGTTATCCGCCTATGTCTAAGTCCTAAGCCCCTTAGACCCAAGCCCCCTAAACTGAAAAAAAACCCTAAGCCTACTCTCACATCTCTACCCAGACATAAGAGTTACTTGGACCTTAAAAGTAGGTTACAAAAACCTCGAATATGGTCAAAAAGGCCATTATTCTTCGTACTTTGGGGGTTCAGGCCCATAAACCCTAAACCCTAAACCCCAAACCCCACGCCAATCCCTACATAATCCAATGGAACCTTCATATTCTACATACTTTACGCCTCAAACTTGGGCCCAGGCTCTGGCGTGGCCCTGGACCCTAAACCTGAACCCTAAACCCTGAACCCTGAACCCTAAATCCTAAATCCTAAGCTCTGGCATAGCCGATCACGAGTTTTCCAGCCCTTGTGTTCATCGGATGTGGGCTTTTGTCAAGCTAACCTGGGCTTGATTCTAGGTGGTTTTCAAGAGTTTAGGGTGGGTATGGGGGTTTCCAACATGAGGGGTTCCCTTCCGGCAAACTCCTGTCATAAGTGCCACACATAACCAATATCATCATATAGCCCTTTTGGGGATGCCAACAGCAAAAGCGCTGCCTCGTAGATTTATCGTGTGGGACCTCAACAATTAATACCGCCTCATGTCCATAGATGCTTTGGGCCCTGTGGGTCCCATGTGGTATCACTGACCATGGTGCAGGTCAACCCTAAACCCTAAAAACCCCTCCCAAGGTGTACCATCGCCCGAATTAACATGGAATCTCATATGAGCTATAGCCTAATCTGCTTAAAGCGGGTTATATAGGGGATTATAGAGGGGAGTACTATAGGCTCATTAAGGGGGAGACTAGGAGTTTAGACTATAGCTCACATGGTCACCCGTGACGAAATGCCTTCATTTCAGGTTCCGTGTTAGTTTGGGGAGGGGGTGATGATGTTGTGCCAGGTTTACGTGGTAGCTTCCTATTCAAAGCGACCTCACCCTAAATGGTGGTTTATACAGGTAGTCGTACCAAAATGTCCTGTTTCTCATGAGTTTTCCGAACAAAGCCCCAACAAGTCCCTGTGACAATGTGCTTCTGCTTTTCACGCGGAACGGCCTAGCTCGTTCTGATGGCCCCTCGGAAACCATGAGCAGCCCAGGCTCAGCAAAGAAACCCCAAATCGCGGCCTTGAAAGCCATTCCTGAAACTGTGAAGGAGTAGCAAAGATGTGGAAGAGCTCTGATCCTAGAAGCCCGACGCTGCAGGGCCATCAGCTTCAAGGTGAACAAAATGAATGCCACCCATTCATCCGCACTCCACACTACACCTTTTGCCAACTCCACTCCAGACCGCGGTCCACTCCAGTCTTTGCCGCCCGACCTACCACTCCATTCTACTCCAGTGGAATTCACACTCCACTCTGCTTTGCTCTTGACTCAGTGCTAACTAACACCAGGTGACCGCCCACTCCACTCCGCTTACCACTCTGCTTCAGCACCTCCGGTGCGCTTCACGTCACACGACTCTGCTCACGACATCCCACTTGCCACTCCACTGTAATTCAGAAGCGAATCAACGAGGACACGAGGGTCGAAAAAGTGACAACAATTACGACGAAAGCGATTCCGACCCTCCTAAAAGTCACCTTTTCTGTCAGCCTTCCGACAAGGAGCCAAAGTCCAAGAACAAAGCCAACCTGCAAACAAAAACGATTGCCTTCGGTGTGCGAACTCAGAAAATTCTCTGAGCTAGCGTGCCATTGTGCCCAGATGCTCAGAAGTTCTGCGGGAGCCCTTCCGCGACACATTTGGAAGTGGATCGCGCGATGCGTTCTGACGCGGAAGAGTTTTTTGACCTGCGCACGTCGCAAAAGGCCTGGAGCGCTAAGAACCCCACCTCTGTAACACATGTAACCGCAAGCTGCAAACTGGCAAACTGTGGCAGAAGGCCTTGCCTTGACATCCTCAAGAGGGAGGAGGCTCACATCTGTGTGCCAGCAATTCTCCAGGGACTGGAAGCACTTCCGGTCCTGGCCCTCAAAGAACACAAGCGCCAGAAGTGAAAAGGGGTGGCGGCGTGACAAAGTTTAGCGTCCAAATCGGCTCAGTAAAACCTTGAGGCCTATGGAGCACTTAAGCCTTGCGCTCCTTCCAGCAACGCTTCAAAAGACAGTTGCAGAAACTTGCGGGGTGGCAGGCCAGTCAGAACCAAAGCCACAGGCAAGACACCTTGTCTCAGAGTTACTGGCAGGATTGGAGGGGCTCCACATGTGCGGTGCAGATATTCCTGCAGCTTCCAAAATTGCTTTGTCTACAGGTGGAATGTGCTCGTGCTGCACGCCTCCAAGTCAAGGTTACGCCCGATTCGCGAGTAGTGAGTAGGCGTCATACCTGCAGCCATACAAACAAGATTTCTAGCCCTCGGTCGCAGAACTAGAGCTCACGGAGAGGAAGATCCTCCCCACGATGACCTGCCGCGCTTCATCGCCTGGTGGCTCAGACTCCGGCTCAAGGCCGCACACACTGGACAGGAACCTGCCGGCCTTGGGGGATTTCTGCAAATCCCGCAGTGCCGTGGCAAGATCGAAGTGGACAGGGCAGCATTATGAACGTTTGCTGGTTTCTGTTCAATTGTGCGGCAACTTTTGCCCGGACCCTCAAGTGACCTGTTTGCAACATGGGTATCTCCTGCATATTGGAGCTTGAGGCAGTGACGATGGCCATGTGGGGTGTATTGATCGTCTCATTCACGCCAGGCTCTGCTCCGCGTGGCAAATGAATGCATTAGTTGCAGCATGTCAGATGTCATCCCTCATAAGGCGCATCCGACTGAATGTTGCTTGTCTACAATTGCGGCAGAATATGGACAACCTGCAGAATATGCCTCCCAAGGAAGCAGTGTTGGATGAGTGCAAACGCCAAGAAGTTGCAGCTGCCGCAACTGCACGAGGGGCCCAAGGCAGGACCTGCTGTGGCAATGCGGGGAGGATTGTTCCTTTTGTGCTTGGCAGACATCTAGTTCGAATTCAACATCCACTACATCACCCGCCCTAGCGACACACCCGAGCGACAGTCCAGTCCAAGTAGTTCCGAATGATGGCTCAGCTGAAGACCTTTATCTGGTGGGGTCCTGCGACGACCTGGGTGACTGGACGATGTCCCGGAAGGCCTAGCTTGTATTGAAGCCCGCGTGATGGAGCACGTTTTGAGCACACTCCGCAAGGTCCCCATGACCTGGACCGAGGGTCACCTCTGGCGCTCTAAGGCCTCCTGGTGAACCAGACTTCCCGCATGATCGCACTTGGGCCACTTCAGGTGAACATTCCTCTGAAGCGTAGCGCGCCCTGCCAAATTTAAAAATCTGCCCATCGTTACACAACTCTTGCGGCTCCCAACAAAGGTCACCCAGTACAAGTTCATCGTTACGCGACCTAATCATGGCCATGAGTGCCTTGGCAGAACTACCCAATCACGGGAAGTTGAAGCATGAATTCTGCAGGCATGAGCTTCTGCATCATGACCAAGCGGTGGGAAGATATCCGAGTTATATAGACAGAAACGCAGGGTAGTGATTGCGGCTGTTAGCTGAGCTTTCAACCAAGGTGGGAGTATGGATGCAATCATCGCATTGAGGCATGGAGAGCATGTTTCAAGAGGTCCTCAAAACCCAGGAGAAGCACACTGCAATGTTTGATTGTGTTACTGGTTGCGTTCAACCATGGTGTTCAATGTCTTGCCCTCGACTGCAGTTGCAGCGCCATGCCGCGATCAATGACTTTTGGGGCCAGGGCTCAGGCAGGCTGGGAATTGAAATTATCCTAAGCAACCCTGTATAAGCCGTGTAGAACCGACATGCCCCCGACGTCATCATGAGCTGACTGTGAACTTTTTGTCGTGTTAGGTAAGGCTCCACACTTGCCCTAAACTGAAAGATAGGGCCCTAACCCTAAACCTTAAACCCTCAACCCTCCACCCCTGAACCGTAAGTCCTAACACTGGAGGGTAGAAACCGAGGGAGAGGTGCTGCGGGAGGATGGAGCCATAAGATGGCGAGGTTAGGTTGTAGAGTTGACCATTTAGGGTGTAGGGTTTGAGATTCAGAGGTTTAGGACTGAGGGGGCTTGGAATTTTAGGCTCAGGATTTAGGTTTAGGGTTGGTGCAGGGTTTAGTGTTTCAGAATTTAGGATTGGGGCGGGGGGCCGAGGGGGAAGGTTTGGAGTTTCAAGGGATAGAATAGTAAGGTGAACATATTCTGAGATACAAAATGGGTTTCCTCTTGACCCATACCATTTTCCAAAAAGTCAAGGCTTGTATACCGGCACCTAGCCATTCGGACGAAACGCGAAGCCCTTTGCAACACTGACAGATGCCCTCATCTTCCTGGAGTTACGGGGCCAAAGTACCCTGAGTAGAGGCTTCCAAAAACGGGGGGCGACCTTCTTGGCCGTTCTCATGCAATACGGGATGTACCTTTGGGGCCCCTCATTTTTGGAAACGGCCAGCTCCCTCAAAGGGAGCTGCTGCTTGTTGCTGCAGGTTGGAATTGTGGCCCGCTGGTGTGGCCCTGAATTTAACCTTAGGAAATGTGCCATGGTTACCAGCACCATGTAGGGTTGAAGGTTAAGGGTTTAGGCCCTAAACCTTAAACCATGAACCTTAGGATTTCAGAGGAGTCGAATGCTGGAGAATCAGATGGACAACAAAACGGAAAATGAAATGGACATTGAGTTCTAAAGAGGGTTCTAAGGATCATGGAATGTTTAGGATGTAGGGTCAGGGTTTAGATGCCGGAATGTTTCCCAATAATGTGATCCTAGATCGGTTGAGGAATTCTGGTCTAAGGTCTAGGGTGCCTAAATGAGATGACAAATTCATGTTGGCATTTACTTTGGCATCTACAGTCTCACACGTGGGTCCTTGTACTCCTTGGTACATGATGCGCATTTTTCGTGAGTCATAAGGGGTATGAAAAGAATGGTCATTGGACTCCAAGCGGAGCGGTTTCGATTGCAAAACGGTCACGCACTTACCAAAAACGATAACATCAACACGTGCCCGCAACTTGGACAATCAATCACAATACATGCACCAAGTTTGGCAAATAAAAGCCACACATCATATACGGACTTGGAGGATCATGGTAGTTGTATAGCCGAGTTCGTTCTTTTTTCCCCCACGCTATATGCCTGTATATAACCTATGCGACCTCATAAACTGTAAGCCCTAAACCCCATATAAACCAACTCTCATACTAGGGGTTGACCCAAAACTTTGCTCGTAGTACGTACGCGAGGTTTAGGGTTCGGGGCATAGGGTCTGGGGTCTAGAGTTTGGGCAAAGCAAATTGTCCTCACAGAGCATCGCGCAAAGTGACTGGACATGTGAGAGTTCCAAAAAAATGGGTACATGGGACATACATATGCACGTATAGAAAGTGCGCGTGCGTCTAGCACGCCCATAACCCTGTGTAAAAGGACCCCTGTTTTTTCTCGGAAGCCACCATACCCTAAACGCCAGGCCGTAAATGTTTGGAAGAACATGTACCACGTAAATGTTGAAAAGCACCCTGCTGAACCCTAAGCCTTAACCGGTCCATGTTTTCAACCTTGTGGGGTCTCAGCACTCCGCAACCGGCAACGGCAAGATTGCGCCCCATTTCCACAGCAGCTCAAGGAAATATCTTCGCAATTGGTTCAGGGCATAAGGATTTCAGGGTTTTAGGAGTTTTGGGCTTTCAGTCTTTCTTAACCTCCACCTTACCTTTACAAAGTTTCGTACAAGTAGGCTTCCCGCTGTTGGCACATTCTTGTGCAACGACGGCGATATTCGTAGCATACGGGTGGAACTTAAGTGCTCAGAACTTTCATTGATCGGCAAAGTTACGGGCTTGGCTCTCATCTTATTGCACTCATTACAAGCGACTTCAAACCTCTGCCGGACGTGAATCGTGAAACGACAGGCTTGTTGATATATGGTGGTTGATGAAAATTCTTGTTCCCCAAACGGCCACTATGGAAAAATCGTTTCATGTATAGCTGCCTTTGTATTGTAGACCTAGGTACAGCATCCTTAAATCATTTCCCCGAAGGACCTTTACATCAACACCCATCATATTGCTGCAGGCGCTTTGGCAAAACGAGCTGAGACACTCTTCAAGGGCATTCAGCAGCTATCTTCACATGAATAGCGCCCTTTTTGTAGTTGAACCTCGCAAAGTTTCTTCGCATAGATCTATCTCTGTATTGACACTGTAGTAACCTTAATCCCTAAACCATGAGCATGCATCCGCCTGGGGGATGAGAGCTTTCAGGCTTTGCGCGCCTCTGTCCCCCTGCACTAGACTCAGAGGGCTAGGTTTGAACATAGCTTTGATTTTTCTCATTCTTAATGCCTGTGGAATACCAACGAGCCATAAAAAGTCATTCTTATATGACTCCCCTAGGCCAACATAGAGCCGCAAATATGTAAACCTTGTGTCAAAAGCCCCAAAGTGAAAGCCTAAACCCTATAACCCTGAACCCTAAACCCGGGGCTTGGAATTCTATTGGAATTATATGGGGGTTATATATGGATAATGGAAAAGAAAACGGATACTACCATAGAATTTTAGGGGTTGCATAGGGGTTATACGGGAATCGTAGGGTATAATATATTCGGGCTGTACATGGAAAATGGAAAAGAAAAACCTTAAACCCTAAACCCCAAACCCCTAAACCCTAAACCCTAGGGGCTTTCCTCCATGGGCTGACCATGGGGTCGCTCTTGCTTGCAGCATTGCAAAATGTGCGCGTGTAAAGGATTTGCAGGCTGGTGGTTGTTTGGGGTTTAGGGTCTTAGGGTCTTTAGGTTTTAGGGGTATGACTCCCCTACAATGGATAATCCAAAATGGAGAATCAAATGGATAAGAACATGGAANNATGGAAAATAAAATCGAAACTGGGAGTATAGAGTGGTGTATAGACTTACGGTTTAGGGTTTGGTTTTGGCCTTGAACCTTTTGCTTAGGTCATTGTATTGTTGAATCAGCGCTCCGGTTTTTATGGTTTCAAAGTCCAGTGCAAAAAAACGAGGTGCAGGTTTTAATGTTACCCAGCAAAGAACCAGAGGCCCCCCTAAACCCTAGTCCTGCAACATAGTCATCTTTGAATCATATGTACAATCTCAACTTGGTCATAACTACCCTGAACCCTAAACCCT
>CAJNIZ010046077.1:30471-41789 GCA_905231905.1 Symbiodinium pilosum | reverse complement strand
CCCACCCCCACCCACCCACCCACCCACCCGCCCACCCACCCAGGTCGAAATGTGAATAGGGACAGTGGTTGTACTAGTGTTTGTAGTAGTTGTAGCAGAAGGCAGCTCTGTGGTGACAGGCCAAGAGACACTTTGCATAAAGCACATGCGGAGGGGCATGCACGGTTTGCCCAAAGGGTCATGTAGCTATGCAGTGTATACTGAAGCTCCAAAGCACTTATTTGGGAACTCCTTTGGGCCCTAAGTACGTAGTGTAATTGTACCTACATGGATCCTTGGAGTTAGGGGCTTAGGGCCCAGGGTCAAGTAGATGGGAGCCCCACAAATGGATTTCAACACGTCCAAGACATTCTTTCCTGTACAGGTGCCAGCGCACGCGCCTCCGAAAAGATAGATGGGGTTCCAAAGGTGTGGCATGTTCGGTTCCCCTAGCAATAGAAACTACCATCCTTCAAGATCCTTGCCTCTAGTGACGTGGTATGTATTGCTCTCCTAGTAAACTGCGCATGTCATTCATGGGAGGAGACCTTCCCATCACTTTTTGCCGTGAATTTCCGGAAGGGCCCTGCGAACTCCATATAATCCACCTATGCCCAATTTCCCTTTAGTTACCTAATCTTCAATAAACTCCCATGCCTCCCAAATGGTTAGATTCATTCTCCCAATCCTCATGAGCTTCCGGCCGTTTGAGCAGCTCACGTGTGCGCCATTGATGAAAGCCTTCGGCAGCACTTTACCCGATGCCACACTATTTAGGGCGTACCTTCTGGATTCAACCCATAAACTCTATGAACCTATAACCCTGTAAAACCCAAAAGACGATTTAAGTATAATTGCGCTTCCCTGAACTCTGGAGCAGCTCACAGGACAAACCTGTGTGGACCTGGAGGATTACGTTGTCAAAGCAGGCCTCTCCGGGGTGTGTGAGTTCGGCTGTTGCGAGGTATGTTGCAACAGCTTTCCTATGTAGTTGCTTGGGATAACTGTTCATGTCCATGTTGTTGTACAAAGGGATCCTAGTTCGGGCCTTTGACAAGAACTTCTCTTAGTACCCAAGGAGCCCAATATAAGGATTCCTCCACATCATTGAAGATATGTTCCACAGTTGCGGAAATCGAATCAGTTCGGGCTCTCTGCGTGTAGAGGAATGGGGATTCTCGCATGAAGTGTTGTTTCCCATTCTCTCTGTGAATATGCATTCCTTGATTACGATCGAGGGTGTTCCAGAAGACTATCCAGATTGTCGGCATCCTGGAATGCATTAAGTCTCACGTCCTGCTGATTTGTTTTGCTGCCTCCTATACTGGTCGCTTGAACCACATGGAGGAGAATGGGAAATGTGATGGACAGAAACGCGGAGGGCACACGCTTTAGAAGCCTAAGTTCTATTTCGCCATGGGGCAGCGGTCGGGACAATTTCAAGAAAGGAGCAGATGGTCCAATACCCTATTAATCGTATGATGTAGGGTGTATTCCTTAATTATACTGTATTAGGCCTTTGGCGGTTTATCTGCTTCTGCGGGTTGCTTAGCAAGAGCAAGAGCGTTTTGGTGTTTTAGTGTAGAAAGACTCCGTATGGGGCTTCCAGATGAATAGCAAGAACGCTTGCAGATGAGTAGCACGAACGCACGCCGATAGATATGAAGGTATCTGGAAAACGTCAAGAGACTTACCACAAACACTTGTTATGACGCACAAAAAAGGCTCACATACTTTGCTAGAAGCCCGAGAATCTTTTATGCCTGGGATCTGCTCGTGACGTGCGTACAACGCATGCGATAAACATGAAACCCTGGTAGCCTAAGCCCTAACTCCTGAACCCGTGCAATTGACTGATGGGGCCAGGCCTGTTCGTCTACGTTGGACCCTACCAGCAACGTGCGGAAAGTGTCTCGATGAACCAGCCCCTGAAGGCCACGTTACGGGTGCTTCAGGAAACTACTACAGTATTCAGGGGTTCTGGTGCTTCAGATGGAGCGACGGAGTAAATATAGACATTATCATGAGGGATTACGAAGGGTTATTAGCAAGCAAACTGAACAGTTGTTCAAAGATGCTCTGCACTGCAATCTCTAGCTGAATCCAATATAGATTCGAATGTTCAGGTTTCCAAGTACATTAACCATATTCAAGCATTATTCGGGCAAAGAGTTTCTGCATTAAAGAGTGTCGTCAGCATTCACTGAGAGCCCGAAACAGCTGAGTGCTTGAGGTTTAGCTGTGGAGCTTCATTAGGTTCAGTGCTTCGGGTATAGGGTGGTAAAGGCTCTCCAGGTGTAGTATCCCATGTTATGCGGGCTTGCAGTACCTGAATGTGACTTGAACACGCGGCACCCATTTCTTGAGGTACACGCAAGCCACAAGACAAAATCTTTTCCAATCACAACAGTCCCGCACTGTCGCCCTGTGACATCTACTCAGGCGGCCACACAAGAAGTTCCAAGTAGACTCCTCACAAATCTTTAATTAGCAAACCGCAGAATGTTGAGGCATGAGTATGAACAAGCAGTCAAGTGCAGTGGAGCTGAGAAAGAGCCGCAGTAGAATCAGTCTTTCCTACCCTCCTTGCAGATGAAGCAGACCAATATCATCCCAAGCCAAGCCTGTTAATGGCCATGGGAGGTCTCGAATTCAGGGGCGAGTTATGGGCTTCAAGTTGGTGGCTGAACCATGGGCCCCTAATATGGGCCCCTACCTGTTTCCTGGGTCCTGACTATGGCCTCTTAATTTGGATTGTAGGGTTTTATGGGTATATAATCTGTATATAATCACTTTAGAGTTCAAGGTCCGTACTAGGGGCCAATAGTTCAGACCTTCCAACCAGTGGAAGGGAAGGGGAGAGCAGTGGGAAAGAGCCTTCATGTAGCTGAAGAAATACGAATTTGGGCTTATATCCTTGGATCCCAGCCCTGAAATCGTCAACACCAAACAGACTTGCATATTCCCTCTTTCCCGGATGTCCTGTAGAATAGGGTTTTTGAAGTATTGACGCGATAGCCGTCTGCATTGAGCATTGTCAATCTGAATTCATTCTTCTCTTTGCAATTACTTCACCTCATGAACACCCAGCGCTGGATACAGGATTCTAGGCAAAACGCTGAATACCCAGAAATAGTCGCGGCTGAGGCCTCTGATTGCTAGAAACTTTCCTCCGGAGGTCTCGATCTCCGGAACTTTCCTGGAAAAGTCCGACAGGGTCGAGTTCCATGGCTCCATTCCGGGGTTGGGGATTATGGGTTCCTTCTTCTGGATTATTTTAAGAAACTCCCTTGCGTGAACCCCATATTTCATAAATGAGCATTCATGGAATTGGGTCCTGACTAGGGCTTTTTGAATTTTGTGTTCAGCTATCATATCAGGCCTGTCATGCTCCATTCCGGGACCCTACGAAAACCCTGTCTTCAGCGGGAGCTCCTCGATTTTCGTGGAGTGTAATATCCGCAGGTCACGGGTTCCACAGGAGGAACGACAGGCCCAAGCTCTATGCCCCTCACCCTAGCAAAGGTGGTCTGCATAGAGTTCTAGGAAGCCCAGATGAGTGTCAATTTATTCATGATATCGAGTGAGATTGTTTTCTCGTAGTTTGTAAGAAGAATTTAGAGCCTTGCTTGGCTCAACCAGAAACACCCTCAGCAGCTTCCTTTGCAATGAGAGGGATCTGACAGATGCTAAGATGGCGCGTGCCAAAAGATCATCTTGTTTCTTCTTAAGGGTTGTGGCATACTGTATATGAGGTCATTCTGGGACTAAGACGTGGTTCCCAGCACTTGAATCCAGGAACTTATAATGCTCCGAGCGCTGATATTTTCCAAGCTGGGACCCAGGATCAAGACACACTGCGGCGCTTCATCCAGCTACGTTGCAGCTCACCCGCCTAGGTTCTTGGGGTGTGAGCGGCGGTTGGAAAGCATTCACTATGGATATGAATGTAGGGAGCTATGTCTGAAAATATGGTGTCTTAGGAACCCAAAGAAACAAAGAAAAAGCGCCATGACTAATGGGTTGGGTTATCTGAATCTCATTATGTTTCCTTGGACGCTGGAGTCAAGCAGTTTCCGACCATTAGCCACGAAGCTTGGAACATTTTGATTGGTTGCAAACGCTAAAAGCATAAAAACGCGGACCGCAGCCACCCATCCATTGCAAGCTTCTGGAATCAAAAGCTCGAGGTGTCAATGTAGCTGTATCATATAGACCTGGACCCTCAATTAATTCTATAGGAATCCCTCAGGGCCATTCTGGGCCCTAACTAGACTACCTACATGGACCCTTTGGGAAGATTCTTCTTGTAAACTCGTGAGATACAGAGGTGCCTCATCTTCAGATATCCCTGCAGGGAATCTATCTCCAGCAGTTCCCTGATTGTTGGCTGTTTTTGGGGAAGATGATTCGATGTGGCATATCATGGGAAGTTTAGCATGGTGCTTGTAAGCACATCTTCGGAGTCTTGGCAACTTTGGTGGACTCCCATCAATGATGAAGGTTGTTATCGCTGCATCTTATTGTGAAGCCCAGGCTTTTCTGGAATCACAGAATGTCTGCTATGTCTTCCTCCCGAGTGTTGTGCCAACGGACATTTCGCATCTGTCCTATAAAGCTGGGCTGGTAAAAGCTACTCGTAATCCGCAATCCTTGCACGGATTGTCGGATCGTAAGATTACCGAGTGCACGGTTTGCGGATTAGACGGATTGCGGCATGGTCCAGACAGCCCCCGCCGCCCCTCGTCCTCACTTGGCTTTGTGAATTTAAGTCCAGGTATAAAAAAATCTCAGTCCCAGCAACCTGCATTCCTTCTCCGGATTCGTGGACTGCAACAGATTTCAAAATGCTTTTGGGTTACGGAATGTAGCCGATTGTTTCCTCAGAACGGATTGCCGAACGACGGATGCATAATGAGGCCGCGAAATTGTAGAACAATCCAGTAAAGGCCTTGCAACTTGAATGTCAGCTATTTGAGAAAGCTGTCTTTTCCAAATAGATCGCCATGCAGAAAACTGCCAGGAAACGTGGTGGTTGGTTTTTCCTTGAAGCGCGACAAGCATGCGGAGGGATCTTACGTTAAAGACACACCGTGCTCAGGCCGTAGACACATCGGATGGCTACACCTACGACTTTGGAGTGGCTCCTTGGCTGAGGGTGACCTCCCCTCACTGGAAGGACCCTAGTGGAAGGGTCACGTCTGGCTCTGTACATGGAGCTATGACTCGGAAAACTACAGTGATCACACGAGCCACGTAGGACTGTCTATGAACCTCCAAGTTTTTTTAGAATGGATGAAGCGCACGATCAGGGGTAATGAACTAGGAACTTCCACGCGCACCCCGTCTGTCTTTCGCTGCTAAGCATGAGGTGGTCAGAGGCTTCGAGCAGGGCAGTTCGGACTTCACATCTGTATGCCGTTTGTTGTGGGATTCAGGCGAGGGACCAACAATATCGAAATGTTGCCTTAGAATTTGGAGCAGCAAAGATGTGCAAGTTTCTTAACTTGCAAGGTCCCCCCATACTTCCTGTATAACATTTAACTATCCCCCTACGAGCCCATTTTGAAAAGCCGATCTTACCTAAGTCATGGACTTGCCGCTGCCGCGTGTGATACTTTCACGCCTTGCCAGGCGGCGTGGAAAGTAATTTCGGAGTCTTGGGTGGAGGTTCGGCTTACTGACGCTTAAGGTTGATAAAATATATCAAAATGCGTGCTGAGGGTAGGGGTATATATAAGGATTAGACAGTGACTTCCCGCAACTCCCGTGTAGCCCAAGTAAGACGGAGTGCAAAGGTTGTGCCATGTTGTACAGGTGTACGTGTTGTAATGGTATCCTGCTCGAAATTCCATGACAACTGAGAACGAAAGCACATCTGTAGGTCTAGCAATGAACTGGTATCTTGACTATCCCCAGTGGAGACCAAGGGTCAGATTTTGCCCGTTCCGCTGCTATACCAGTATCTCGAGGCCAATCTCAAACCCGGTGGTCCAAGTGCTTTACTGTGCAATGGTTAGTCCTTTGATGCACGTTGGGGTCTTTGTAGATGGGATGGATTTCCCCTCAGGAACACACCCACCCAGCAATGCCCAACATGTATCTCTCTCGAACGAGGGAAGGAAACTTCTCAAGTTCTAGTCAGCTTATAACTTTAGTTCCATATAGAGCCAAAATAGACCCAAAGCGAAGTGGTGCAAAGCTTTGTCCATCAGCACTCCCCAGGTTTGGCATTTTTGAAAGAACATCGAATTGCGCGAGTTTGTTGGACATCCAAGGTCAGCGAAGACTGGATCCCGCCAGGACTTGGGTAAAGGGTTGAGAGGCTTTGCCTGAACTAGCATAGCTGCCTTTTCTAAGCCTTAAATTTTAGCCCATGTAGGGGTAGACCTGTCTACCTCTATCCTCATTTCTATCAGGTCCAGGGTCTGGGCTTTATGGACCTAGCGTATACATGTGACGACAAGATTTATCGAAAACAATTGCCTACACCTTAAATCCAAAATCACTGTTTGACCTGCATGTCTTACAAAGATTTGTAGCGTATCATAGAGATGATGCAGAGTTTTTCTGCGTAATGCACGGAGGGTACATTGGGATTGTTTGGATCTCATAGCAACACTGTGAAGGTTCGTATGGCCGTGGGCCAGGTTAGGTTGCTGGGTTCTTTGTTCACCTTGGAAGCAGGCGACGAAGCCTGGCCCTGGATGCCAACTTGCCATCCCATGGCAGCGTGTTCTAGGTACTTTCGGCAGGGGCAGAAAACGCAGTGGTAACAGTAGGCATCGTGATAGCACGACCTCACCCCCTCCATGTCAAGACTGAATCTCGGCTGCGCAGAGAATTATTTCGCGACAACTGCGCCCACAAACCGCACAAGCTGACATTTGCAGCATCAGCCCTGCAGACCAAGACGTCCACCACCACAGCATTCACAACCAAACACATTCACATCCACCTCACATATCTAACAGAGAAGCGATGAGGCAACTTTATTTTGGTACCAGTTTACAACGTGGCCTCTACAGAAGATGCCTCCCCCAACAAAATCCACAAAGCACGGATCCCGCCCCATCTCATAGCACTTGCCTGACAGTTGTCCTATTTGAGCAGAGAGCAGGAGCATACGTCTTTTGCTGGTGCCGCCCAGACGGGGATTCGTGCGAGATACCTGCTCCTCGTCGGGCATAGTCACGAAAAGAGATACACGCTGCGTTGTAGAATTTGGGTGCCCCCACAATATGGAGGCACCGCTCCTTAGCAAATTCTCGTTTTTCTCAGAAGACTTTCCAACACCATGATTTGGTTCAGGGTTGCTGCCTTTGATGTGTTCTGAAGAGTGTTAGGTTTCGGAACACGGCCAATGACTCCGGAGCTGACATGGCATGGAGAGGTAAAGAGCATGTCTGCGAAAAAGACATTGTTTAGTTCAGTTTACTTCCTGCTCTTCAGTAGCACATTGATGCTTGCCAGGCTTTTTGTTGACTCCACTAAAAGGTAGTTGCAGCATTGTTCAAGGATACCCCGAAAATGCCCGAATGCTAAGACTCAACCAGCAGTGGGGGAGAGTGTCTGGGCAAAGCCCCCATACGAGACGGACCCCTATTCATCATGTACAGGAATGAATAGAGGGAAAAGAAAACCTTGTTCAGATCCCAACACGTATGCTCCTCGTCACAGGAGCTGCAAAAAAGGGAAGCTCGATTGTGGAAACCACCATCTGATTTGTTTGTAGCACGCATGCCACTTTTTGAAAACGCGCTTATTCGCAGCCAGGAATAGAGGCGCACACTACCGTGAAATTGTTTAGTGTGTCAAGTCTTTTCAATTTGTTTCGCAAATCTATGTGGCCGTCGTACACCAGTTCTATCTGATTCTTGAAGCTAGTATTGGTGCGAGCTATAGCCAGAAGCAGGACCACCACAATGGGTATAGACCTCGTTGCTGTTTGGCTTTCGGCTGCTCCTCATGTTTTCTTGGATTCGGTACAACCTTAGTTGCAGAAATTAGGAACACCAGGACCCGAGTTGCTGGACCCTAGCGACGGTCAGCGTACTTGTTCTTATGAGACACTCGCATCCCAGAACAAAAGGGTGACATATAGTACCATCAAAGAGCATAGGGAAAGTACTTGTCAGCGTCGGGGGCCTCTCGTTTAGAGCAGTGGCGACTTTGAAGGTGCTGTCTTGCGCGTAATTGATGTAAGCATTCGAGCCCTGAAAGAAAAAGAGAGTGTGACCCGTCAACGCTTACGTCCGCACAGGACCACTGGACATTCATCAGCTTCCTCCAAGTGTCCTGCACAGGATACTTTGGGCAAAAAGCTCATGTGGGGCGTGGTAGATGCAAGAAGTCAATACGGCAGTGTCACAGTTCAGCTGACAAACCATAGTCATGCCAAGCAAAGAAGAGTACCTTCAAAGCGACAAACAAAGTAGTCCCAGCTTTCCTCAATGCGGTGACTGCAGTTCAGTATCGACGGCTTAAATTCAAGGGAAGGACTTCGCTGTTTAGGGCTCGAATATGCTGCAAGGTAAATGCCTGCAGTGGCATCAGCAAGTCTCATCGAACATTTAAATATGTCCAAATCAATGGTTGGTATCAAGCAGAGTTCTCTGTGTTGCCCAGAGGTAACAGCACTTGGCTGCAGCAATCGTCGTCTTCACCAGTACCGTAGTTGTGGCAGTCGTCGTGACGTAGTGGTCGTGGTTGTGGCACTGGCACTGCTGGCGGTGGATTTATAGCGTGACTTGGTGCGGGAGTTGTAGCAATGCTCGCCTCTGTTTTCCAAGCAGGAAACAAGTACAACAGCAACGGCGTCTGCATGCGCTGTGCGCTGCCCTGGATGGGCCCCGACGAGGACGTGAGCGGTTTTTCTGACTTGTCTTCCTCCTGCACACCACGACCATGCCTCCCCAGATTTCACATGCTTGTACATGCATGCTTTGAAGTGCGGCTTGGTTAAGCACAGCCATTGGCCGCAAGCAGCTGCTGATTTTCACGTCGGTTGTTTTCACATCCGCCTGTGAAGGTTCAGGCCCATCCCGGGATTGCAGGCTACACGCACAGCTTTGGAGTCAAATCTTACACTTGCGAGCCGCCGCAGGCTTTCCCCTTGTTGCCCGTCCTCCAACTGTGCTACCACTTATGGCTTACTTCTCCATGACCATCAGTAACTCTTTAGACCACTGCTGTTACAGCATGGGATTTGCCAAGTTCAGGCGGAAAGCAGGCAACACATGTCTTTTGAGGCTTCATGTTCTGGACTCAATGCTCGGGATCAATAAATTCTCAAGACCAAAGCCCACATCAATCTACTGCCCCAGACTCTAAACCAATCCCGCAGACTCGGATGGATTGCGAGCTCTACACAGACCGGGCATCTCGGCTGTACCTTGTGGCTGCGGGGTCCTTTTTTTGCATAATGCTGCTTGGTGTATATGACCTACTGTCAATATTTGTTTTATTAACACTTAACAGTGGTCCGGTTTTAATAGAGCAAAATCCCAAACATAGTCTCTAATAAGGAACCCACGTCCATTAACTTGTATAGGAAAAGTTGACTGTAGTTCATATGTAGGAGGACCTAAAACCTTGTAAAATCTAAATCGCATGCATGGCACAGATGTTTTTTTTAGCGACTGGCTGCGAACTCAGGAAGGTGTGGAGGTTGATCGGGGAACCGACCCCCAAATCCACAAATGCAGAATGTACACCACGCCATTACGTTACGTGAAAGATCTATGCCACTTTATTAAGTAATATACTTAACTGAGATGAGCGATCCCAGCAAAAAATTGGGTCTATTCCGTGATTATCAGGTTGGGCCTTGGGAGTGGAGGATGATCCATGTAGGTATGCAGTATGCACATAGGGTCCAGGGGGTTCCCCACATTGTCACACAACTATTTTTGGGCACGGCCATGGATTTCGGGCTAGTTGGTGTAGCTGTGGCGCCTGGAGGGGCATGATACAGAAGAGCACTGACCTCCTATTTTGCCAGGATTATGCAGAGCTTGTGCCTTGCAAACATTCAACGTCAGCAAGTTTGTTTCCGGGCTCTCTTAGCTTGAAACTAAAGGCTCCCCAAATGCAGAAAGCTCTCAGCGAAGCAGGGTGGACTTGCTTTTGTTGCGAGTGTGGTCCAATGCATATATACCGTGAAGTCGCATTCTTGACCCCCCCTGAAATAGGTAAGACGCTACGCGAACTGAACCGCTGAATGTGAGATCCATTAAGGGAGCAGCAGAAGTACTGCGCCCTCCTGAGTGTTGGACATGTAAGACAACAAGATCCTGCAACCCCGGCAACAGACTGTCAGACAAGTGTCAGGCGCATCCTGACCCGTTCAACCCTAAATCCAGGCAAGTCGAGGCCTTCCTCGTGGGTGTACAGCGTAGAGGAGGTCAGGAAATGGTGTCGGGATGCGTGAGGCTAAAGGTTTAACTCACTAAGCGGTACTCGGACCTAATTTTATTTGAGGTGCATGGGTATGCTAAGGGTTATTGGGCTCCCTGGGTGTGGGGCCCCGCCACATTCGAATCTTCAACTTGAGGTGACCCTCCAGTAGCCTACACATGGACAGTAGGACTCGTCCAAACCACATATGGTAGTTTCCCTAGATACAGGATCTCAATATAGAGCCCAATATACAAGGGACTCCCAAAAACAGGCACCGCAAATTTTGGGAAACCCTTATACACCACTCAGAGCTGTGAAGCCAGCGAAGGCCTTAGCTTTGGTCGCGATGAACATTTGCCTGATTTTGGCCTTCTTTCTGCTAAGTCTTCAAGTGGAGCTCACGTACCTTGGATGATGTCGCAGCCTCTTTGGGCTTCGGGGGTGGAGTGCTTCGGCCGTAGGCGGCCAAGGACTGCCGATTCCTCTCACATACCTATAGCGATCGCCTTGCAACCCAAAGCAGTGGACAGACGGTCCTGGCTAATAATGAGTATTTGTGCAGTCTATGCAGCTATCATGCTTTCGTGTCTAACATGTAAGACACATGTTGCGTCAACCTACGTAACGCTTCCAGGCTTCGTTTGGTTCAGGAGCTTTCGGCTGTGGAGCCACCATCTCCAAAACTAACATGAAAACTCCAAGATGGGCCTACACTGACCACTGTCCTTTTGAAGGGGGACCCTCTGGGTTTCCATGTCAGTTCTGGGAAGTAGATCGACGAAGGTGTCGCATTTAGTATCGAGAAGTTGATCCTGAGCAGGTCTGTTGCTGAAAGTTTTCGGCTTTCCTCTAAGAGTTCGGCATGCGGAACCAGCGTTCCAATCCTTGGATTCCCGAAGCCAAGAGGCTCTTTTAACAGAAAGGACTGTTGTGGCGTG
>CAJNIZ010046077.1:0-30122 GCA_905231905.1 Symbiodinium pilosum | reverse complement strand
GCCACAACAGTCCCCTCTCCAGAAAAATATGCATAAATTTGTTGCCGATTCTAACAGCTGAAGCTGTGAGTGTTTCGCTAGGCAGGATTTCGGCCCAAGTGTTCACTTCCTGCAAGAATACAAGCCAAAACCAACCATCAACCCAAATTCTCAGTATTGGCTTCGAGAAGCCCATAGATACCGCGGACATCGCCTAACCGTAACTGCAGTGGAATTTTCAGTTTACTACTTGGGCAATAACCCTATGACGCCGCGATGTAGGTTTTATTCCAACCCTAAGGGTCCAAGTACACGCATATGAGGCTTCAACAATTCTGCTCATAGTGGGTGCGACCTAGAACGCCACTATTTGGGCACTTGGACCCTAACCAAGTACCCAGGGCCCTGCAACACTCGCAACTCAGATCCTCCCATACAGTCTCAAAATATCCCCGAATAGGTACCCACCTAACCCTCTTGTAATGCCATACCTGGACACCAACATGTTGGATTGCAGGTCTCAGGGTCACTCTAATTTGAGAAACCAACGCTACTCCATAGAGTTGGGAAGAAGCTGCGACCAGATTGAGTGGTGGGGGTCCCAAAATTAGACTGTCTGGCAACATATGGAATGGGGCATCCAACGATTCAGGTTTTTTTGCCCATAGTGAGGTCCTTGCCCGAGTATAAGAGACTGCGCTGAATGTTGGAGGACCCAGACCGACCCAAATTTAGCAAGCATCCGCCATATCATCGAAGGCCTGTTGCGCGCAGTGGCGCTGCTCGGCTATTAAAGAAATTCATTGGGATTTGGGAAGGGGGATGGAAGATGATGAAAAAGGTTCAGGGCCAGGCCGAGAAAACAAGATTGTTTTGTTTGTGTGGCAGGGGGCCTTGCTTCATTGACTTGTGTACCGGTAGTTAACAGAGGGCCAAGTGCTGTGTGTTTTGGATATTTTTGGGTCAGAGAGATTTGGCATGGAGTGTGTTCCCACATGTGTGGACAAGAGTTCCAGCCCGGTGCCTTTCCGACATACTTAATGTTGTGTTGCAGCAACAGTGCCATTCGCACGGAATCAACAGCCTTGCATCCGTTCAGTTCTCCATGTATACATGCACCCATCCATCACTCCATCAGTCCATGTCATTAACTCACTAATATACTTCTTGAGTCAAACAGTATTGAAATGAAGAGCGCAGCTCAGGAAAACCGTACGAAACCTTACATCGTGCCATGAGCCTCACATACAAGAATCTCATCACATCATCCATCACACATCATCCCATTCACGTCATTCCATCAATCGAATATGGAGCCGTTTATAGACAACCACCTGCACGAGAAAGCCCTTTGCAACGCTTTCGGGAACCGCGAACATCGGAAGGCCGGGTTCTGAGGACGGTCCATGCGGGAAGGTCTCGACACGCCAGGAACACTGAGATTGTTGTCAAGACTGGGCAAATTCTACGGTTCCTCACGGGAACGTCCGGATGCACCAGCAAAACTGAGACTGAGAGCGTTGTCGTTACCGGGCAAATGCTACTGAAGCTCCACGCGGGAACGTCCGGATACGCCGGGAACACTGAGATGGTTGTCGAACCCAGGCAAATTCTACGGAAGCTCCACGCGGGAATGTCCGGATATGCCAGCAACACAGAGACTGTTGTCAAATCCGGGCAAAATTCTGAGGACGCTACACGCGGGAACGTCCGGATACGCTTGGAACACTGAGGTTGAGGGTTGCCGCTTCCGAGCAAAATCGGAGGAAGCTCCACGCAGGAACGAATAATGAGCTAGTCAGAGCTAACCACATGAAAGGCGCACATGATGCCATGGGCCTCACCTCCCATCCGATACCTCACTAAAACCGCACCAAAAAAAGTACACCAACCTCATCACATGATTCCATTCACATCACTCAATCCATCCTACACAACCCTCCACGGACAAACCTTTCACATCGCTTTCGGGGAGAAGTTCAGCAAATGACCTGCAACCTGTAGGGGAAGACTGGCTGGCGAGTCAGCGGTCGGCGGGTTCTCATCGAAGACATCTCTGTGGAGGGAGAAGGCTGGACGTGCTCAGGTCAAGGAAGAAGAACAGCTGTTAAGCTTGTCGAAGCCCAGCTAGGCAGCCTAAGCGCAAGTGCAAGCTGAAGAGCTGGTGTGATAGACTCTTTCCGTCTTACTTGCGGACAAGATCTTTTAGGAAGCCGCTTGACTTCTCTCCGTTGGGCTTGGTGGAGATATCCTGCGGTGGTGGTCAGGCTTGGTAGGCTTCTTGCTACTAGCGTCTTGTTGTAATCCGGTTTGACAAAGAGGTCAGTGCCTGGTGATTGTTGTGCCCTGGTGGCCTGCGCACGCAGTCCTCTGTGCCCATCGCGCATGAGGTGACACCATCCCGTTGCGTATAGTCCCATCACCTTGCATTTGCATCATGATTAAGTCTGGCCCTGTCCATCTAAAGCTCATCTATAATTAAGATGCCCCCGCATCCAGCGCAAAATCGCTGCCAGGAGACCGTCTCGTTGTCACCACGCTTGGAAACTTGGACTAAGATGAGTTGCCCACCTCCACATGTATGACATTGCTGATAGTGGTAACACCCGACAAGGCCTAATGGGCTGAATGCTGCTACTACTTAAGCCAGCCCATGGTTGACGTTTGTGCCATGTTGCCTGTCAGCTGCGTTGTTCGGCATGACTTGGGAACACTCTTTGGACCCCTGACTTATGAGATATGCTGGGCCAAAGGTAAGATCTTCCAAGAAGAGTAGCTTGCATCGGTGCTTTCATTTTTTTGTGTCGCTCGTGTTTTGCATTTTTCGCCTATGGAGGCTTGCTGCATTTTCTATGTTGGTTCATCTAACGCATTTTGAATTTTCGTGTTGTTTTCGCATTGTCCTCTCATTTTGTTGTTTTTGCATGTCAGTGGAATTTGGCTGCAAAAGCAGTGCAATCAAAAAGCAAGAAACAACGCGAGAAAAAGCACGAACTTTACCACACACCCCTCAAAACAAATACGAAGTAAACGCAAAAGAACACCGAAAAGGCACACCACAACACAAATGCGGAAAAAAGTGCAAACGTAGCAAAATGTGGTCTGTAGCAGCTAGATTTTCTTGTAACTTAACACCTCAAAATGAGTTGTATGTTGAAATGGGGAACCTTTGCTGCCTGTACTCGTCAATATAGAGTAAGATTGCATCCTGCTGTTGGTTATGGGCTCTTCAGAACGTTGTAACCTTACTTGGCTCAGTCACAAAAGCTTCATTAAGAAAAGGCCTAGGATTTGGTATTCCCAAACCCTCTTGCTGCTAAACTATATTGGTAGACGACATGCCGCGCGCCTTGGTTGTCCACGAAGCACAGCATTTCGGTGGGCGTTGGGGGTACAAGTTTGGTGTGGTTTCAGGTTTACGGTTCCAGCTCATGTCTAGTCGTATCCGAAAAACACGCACATAACTTCCTATACTCTCAACTATGCCAGACAAGGGGCACCCGTGATGGCCCAGGCTCTCACCTTCTCCGAGTCGGTACCCTGGGCTGATTTGAAAAATCGATTGGGTTCAGGACACATTGTCTGAGATTGAGGTTTCGCAATGGGTTCTTGAAGTCTGGGATCAATCTTGGTCAGCCGGCAGGGTCCTGTTACACGAATGCTGAGAGACTGTTATCGTTTGGGCTCTTTTGAGGGCTCTGTCCCTATCTGAGAATTTGTCGGAGCATTTCTTCTTGCATTGTTCGTGTGAGCCATATCATTTCCTTGTATCCCTCATATGGGTTAGGGACGCACCAACAGTTAGCTGGCCCAAGGCCCATCCTTGTTCGCTTGCAGAAGTTGGGTTAACAGGGCCTCCGCCCCTTGGTGACAAAACTCTTAGAAAGGAAAGGTTCAGCAGGCCAAAACGAGGCCTTAACCGCAGTAAACGCAGTATGGTAGGGGCCTCAGAATAGAGACGGGCGCGGGGATACATCATACAGTTGAATTGTTATGCAGGGCTTAGCCAAGAAGAATCTTCCCTCCAACCAGATGTGAGGGCTTTTGGCTCAGAGTGGAGCTCCTCAGTGGTTGAGAATTCCAGCTGCTCTGGCTCCTGCCATTAGCAAAGAATCATGGTCCCAAAAATGATACACAACCCTTCTTTCCTAAGGACCCCCTACAGCGATCAAAATTTCAGCGCATACGCACAGGAACAGATGTGTATGTGTTGTTGGGGCTTAGTCAGAAACTCCTTGCAGGTCCTTGCGGATATCAAAAGTTGTGGTCTTTTCTTGTCCTCTGAAATATGATGGCTCTTTCTATTAGGACTAGCAAAGGGGCCTGAATTTTGGCACCTACCCGTATAGGGCCACACATTTTCGCAGGAACCCAGGGTCCTGGAGCGTGCTTTCCTGTCAGCAGCTGAGGTGCAAGCTTCAATGTCCACTTTACTTTTACGAACCATTACCTGCTCGATGGACAGTTGAAACGGCCCGCTGGGGGAGGGAAGGGGAGAGCCCTGAAGCTCAATTTGTGTGAAAGCATCCTCAGATCTAGCTCCTTAGGAAGAGCAGAGGTGAAAGGCTTGATTTTTCTCATTCCAGAGGGCATTGCTCAAGCATCCAAGTTTTCAGGGTTTGTTCTCCAGCTCTGTCATGAACTGAGCTAGAGTTCTCTCGGCGTCCCATACAACAAGCAGGCATAGCTATGTTTCTAAGCGTCTTTTTCTGCCGGTGTCATAGAAATCAGTTTTGGCCACAATCTTACAAGCATACAGCAGCCAAGCCAGGAACAACAGTTCATGCAACACATGTCACCCAAGGTTACGTAGAGGCTTGCAACGCGCAACGTACAAGTTCGCCGGATACCACGAATATCGTTGAGCATGATAATCCCAGCAGAATCCTCTCTACAATCTTCACCAAAATTCACTTCAAATACACTTTTGAACCCCATGAACAAAGGCCTCTTCTTGGTGTACCTTTGCTCCTTGCAGGGCCACCGTGATTGACAGCGCTCGCTTGGAGCTTCGCCACTTAGATGGTACTTTCTTCCCTGCCGATGCCTCTGGAGGCTGCTTACCTTCAAGGATTAGGATGGTCGAGGGTTCCCAAACCAGCCCCTCCTTAAGGAACCCCTTCAAACAAGGAGGACTAATAAGGCCCTCATGGAACCCTTATCCTAATCGGTCTCGAAGACCTGTTGGTACCGTAATTGTGTTAGGGGGAACCCATTATCAAACCAACGCCAACAATAGGGAGGAGATCTTGAAATGAAAATGCGGCAGAGGGGCTTTCTGGAAGTTCTGGGAACAAGTTTCGGGATGTGCGAGTAAAATCCCGTGTCGAAGCGTGCTAGAATCTGCTAGAACGCTGATCAAGCCACAGAGATGCAAACATTTTCGGCAATCGAACAGCTAGAGCCCATACTGCACATCGGACTTAGACGTCCCTTGCTTTTGCTGTTGCCGCTGCCATTGCAGACCTTCCTCCCATTGCTATTGCTGCCAAGAATCTGTGCCGGGTGTTTGGCTTGGATTAAAGGTACGCTTTGGGGTGGGGTGGTTGGCGTAGGTGCGCTTTGGTGCTGGGTGTTTGGCTTCGAGGTGCGCCTCAGGGTGGGGTGTTTGGCTTTGGTCCACTTTGGGGCAGGGTGTTTGGCTTAGGAGGTTTGCTCTGGAGTGGGGAGTTTAGGTCAGAGCTGCGCCTTGGGGGTGGAATGTTTGGCTTAGAGATGCGGTTTAGGGCGGGGTGCTCGGCTTAGAGGCGCGCTTTGGGAGGGGTGTTTGACTTAGATGTCGGTGACCGCCCCACCTGCGGGGGGCGCCGCCATCCCCCCCACCACTGCCACCACCATCTGCAGCAGCAGCAGCAGCAGCTGCTGCTTTACCATTGGGCAGCAAAAACGTTGTGAATATTTCGACTTCCCAGGCTGGTAACTACAGAGTTCCAGTTGATTTTCGCAACAGCAGATGTCCAAGAGAAATCTTTCCTCAAAGCCATCACCGTACGACTGTTCAGTCAATGTTATATGCATGTCGTGCAGGCTTCTTCGTACTCTCCATTGGGAGACACTTGGCAACAACTAAGGTCACTTGGGCAAGTTGCATGGATAGTATACGTGAGGTAATCAGGAGATTAATGCATGTCTGACCAGCAAGCTTGTGAGGAGTGTAGTAGAAAAACTAAACACCGGTTATTTGCAGAATGAGGAGCACAGCACCGGTCTTGGTCTGAGAGTGAAAACTTTGCTTGTACCGTCAGCAGCGCACGTCAAGGCATCAGTGTGTAGCAGCATTCTTCTCGCGCGTACCAGCATGTCCCCAGGCGCACCCAGACGCTGAAGAATGAGAATATGCTGCCCAGCCATTACTTGTAAAATCATGACACGGAGTTTCTTGAGTACGTTAAGCTTCTTAATTTCAAACTTCCAGTAGGACTACATTGGATCCCACCTTATGCGTATTGTCCGTCTCGATTTCACGCGGCCATTCACCTGCTTGCTGCGAAAAGGCCTACAACCCAAACCCCAAAGCCTGGATCTTCCCCGCGCCGCGAGTGCATGAACACAATAGGCTGACCAGTCAAGCCTGGCTGCTTTGGGGGGTTTCCAAAACTTCGGAGTCCCATATTTTGTGGGACCCCATAACAAGGACCGTAGTATATTGGAGTTTGCGTTGGGGGCATCCCATTTTGGAGAGCCCGGTTCGTATGCCGAGGTGATTGTCATGAGCTATCCCTTATCACACCGGTGGTTTTTTGATGGGTTGCCAATGTTGTGCAAGAGTTGATCCTTGAAAATGAGCTCCCCATAATCAAAGCACTCTCATTTTCTTCTTGACTTGCGCGAGCAGTAAAGAGGATGCGTTTCATCGCGCCATACAACATGGTTCTGCGGACTGACGATTTCTGGTGCTCAGTCCTCCACACCCTGCGGAGATACTTAGACGTGAGCATTACGCAGTGCATGACTATACTAAGTCCCGAAGCACTGCAAATGAAAGCCTGTGATGCTCCAAAAAACATTTGGACCTCTAGAAGATATGCACAACCAGGTACATCTCTTTAATCGTATAGAAGATCTGCATAATCATATTCATATGTAGGTACACCAGGGAGCCCGGCAGGGACTTACACGCTTGTGCTCCATTTGCCGGGAAAGGTTTGCAGGTCAGGGTGGGCGGGCTATACGCAAGAAGGGTGGAGGCCAGATTTTCGAAGCAGACCCGCTGCCCAGCCGAATCGCATTCCAGTATCGGCATGAAATAAATGCAAGCCCAAATGAGAAACCATGCATGGCACTGGGAGGCTTAAGGTGTTTCGAGCTGCGTCCCCTATTGATGAGTTTGCCACAGCTCAGGAACCTTCTGGCACTCGCAAATCTATGCCTGCATCCCACTACTGCTCTTCTGCATGCTGCTGCTGGCAGCACGGCAAGATTCCTCCCAGTCTTCCTCTGAGAGTATCATCATTTGTTTCCGATAACTGCACGCTTTGCAAATCATGGTTGCCGTAATCGCCATCTGGGCACGGTCCGTGGAACAATACACAGAGTAGGAGTCTACAAGCAGAACTTGTGGGTCCTTCCTGGTCATTTTCGAGAGGCTCCATTTTCCGCGTCAGTAGTCCGGTGAACAGGGATATGGTGGGTAAGACGGGATCCTCCTGACGCCCCCATGTTTCCGATCACCCCTTGCTTCACAGTTGGTTTTACCACCCGCCGTCCGCTTGGTCATCAGGTTGATTCCACCCCTTCACAAGACCCTCAACATGAAAGGCGCACCATCATACCCTCTCAGGGAAGGGCGTAGCTAAGTCTCCAGGCTGCATCTACTCAACAGGATCTAGAATCTAGAACAAACAGTGCTGAGCTCACTCCGATAGAAACAGTGCAAACAGCTTACTAAGCTTACTATGTTTGTGATGAGTTGTTGATGTGTTTTTTACTCATGGCATCCTTTAGTGTGCTTCGAAACCATATTCTGCGCACATGCAAGCCTTGCTCAACTTGCTTAAAGGCTTGTTTTAGGTGGGTTCCATCATCAACTACAAGGATCATGCTTTTTGCCCACCGCGCACGGCGTATGTGCGAGGCATGCGGGGCTGGCATATCTTCTTTCGCGCCGCCACATGCCGAAGACGCTTGTCAAGATTTGGCAGACAAAGCAATCATAACTTGAACTGTCAACCCTAAAACCGCAAAAACACAAAGGCATAAAGGCTTGTAAAGGCCTACGCTTCTGGGGGCAGGACAAGGTCAGCTTTTAGCAGTCGCATCTTGGTTTCTTACGTGACTGTTACAGGGCGCGGGCAGTATCCAGGCAATGGTTTACGCATGGGAGTAATGGCGGAATCAAGCACGCTTGGAGAGCACGCGCAAGTAGGAAGAAGCCGTGAAGCCTGGCGGAAGTGGGTGTCGTATCGATGGTTGAAAGCCTTCGCGCTCAAACGCATTCCCTCCCGTGTCAAGATGTGCGGGATAATCAGCAATGGGCTCGGGAGGTCATTTGGGTTCCGGGGACAGTTGCAGCCAGAACGAAAGAAGCCTTCCCCAGATTGTTTTCATTGCAGTGAATACAACTAGGCCATTATTATATTCCCAGGTCATGCATGGGTTTAAGTAGTTAATGGTCCTAGAGTCCTAAAATTTAGGATTTCGGTGGATTGTGGGTCGAGGCCTTCAGATTGAGTTGTTCAAGGTTCGAGGAAGAACTCCTAGCAAATTGCCCGTTGCTACCCTGAAGTAGTGTCGATGTAGGTCCTACTTGTGCGTATTTGGGCTCTCTCGAGAGTAGTTGAGGGGGTCAAGGCTTACATGGGGCTGAGCCAAATACCTTTCTACAATATCCCAAGAAGCCAGTGTTGCAGGTACTCGTCCGAATCTGAGTTGAGGGGATTGTTTCCGTAACTAGGCAAGACCTGTGCGTTTGCTTCCCTGCATCACTCAGAACTGGTCAGAGAATTCTGGACTCATGTGGTACAGTCCATAAATAAGGAGCCCCATGCACGCCCCAATAAAGTAAACCCCCCCAATCATTCCAGAGGTTGACAAAGAGACCCCTTGTGGAAGTCACATTTGGGCATCTCATCTTTGTGTGGCTAGGTAAACTGGGGCTTAGGGAATATACGCTACTATAGAGAAATTTTCTACGAGCTATACGTAGACATGCAAAGGTTATAAGTGGAACCCAAGATCGTATGAAGGCTTCTACAGGCTTTAGGCGGCCTGGACGTTGACCAGCCGATACAGCGGTGCAATGAAGATTTTGGAGGTCTGAGCGTGCAGGCATTATAGTACGACAGGAATATTGATACGATAATTGCAAACATTAGTCAAGAACTCCAATGCAGATGCTTGGAAATAACCGAGATGGTGAGTATAGAATACTGGGAACCGGGCTTGCTCTGAAACGGATAGGTCCCATGCATCAATAAAGGACGCTCTGGCCCAATTCCTACACTGAAAGCTTTGGAAGGGTGAGTAAAACTGCAGAACACCCAGAGATCCTAGGCCTTGAATCTCAGCTTGCCATCTTAAATGCCCAAGCGCCGAGGCAGTCATCCTGGTGACATGTCTTCAAGCAGTCCTGGCGCTGATATTCCGTGCAGTTTGGAGCCTCCGAATGGCATTGGAAATCAGATTTCCTTTTGGTTTTGATCCACACACTTGGGGTTGCGGAGGCCCATTGCAACGGTGAAGCGTCTACTCAACAATGGGTAGCCAAGCAAAAAGCTTGCAGGTATCAAGGGACCTCTCGTGCATGCTTGCCTGCAGGGGGGTCCCAAAAATAGGGATTATACCATTGGTGTATAACAGGGTTGCCACACTGTTTGCAGGTAGCCATGTTCAAGCGGTAGCACAACAAGAAGCCTAGAAGCGAATGCATGACGATCAATCAATATTGGCTTCTTTGCCGGTTGAGTCATCAAGGGTCGAAGATACAGACCTCAGGGCAAACCTTCTCTGCTTTTGGCCACACATGTTTGGTTCCTGGCAATCCACACTGCAAGAACAGCTTCAAAGCACATTAGCCAGATTTATGACCTGCAGCGCCAGCCCAAGCCGAAGCAGCCCCTGAACCAAAGGGTTAAGAGCACACATAGTGGCTTTAGAGCTCAACGCTTTCCGGCGCCTAGTTTTGGCTGACAGTTGCAAGCCTCTACGCTTGGATTTCGCCCGGGTCCTTAAATATGTGGTAGGTACGCCTATTCGGTTCTGTTTATGGGTTTAGGGCCACTATTTTGCCCACTTTGGGGGTCCAGGTGGGCTTTGCCTCAACATCAGCTTGAAACGCATCACACGCAGTACGGCCCAAAATCAGCTTGAAACGAAACAGACTCAGCAAGCTCTGCGCCCATCTTGATTCCAAAGCACCAAAGTCCAGTCAGTACTCAATCCAGCTGCCCTTCTCCAACCAAGCGGTAGTCTGTTCCAGTCCACGCAGCAACAGCGCTACTCTTCTGCAGATATGTTCCAAGCCCTGGTCAGCTTATGATGGACTTTAAGTGCTGCAGAAGAACACCAACCGAAGGAGCCCTTCTAGAGAGTATTCTGTTTGGAAGCAGCGGGAAGCTCAACTAAAGATGGCTAGGCCAGCTAGGCATTACAAGTCTGAGAAGTGCCAGCCCCATACCCCTTGCTCAAGGATGAGTTCTTAAGTTATGTTCGGGATCCTGGTATCATTTAAGGAAAATGAAGGTATGCTGCGCTCTTTGGGTTCTTGGGGTTTTTCAAGTGTAAGGTTGTTTAGTAGGCGTCTAGCAGTTACTCTAGAAATGAGCGGAGGCCCGAGGCTCTAGATTCCAGATTTGCATTCAGTTAGATGCACATGCTCTTGGCTTGCATCCTGGAAGCGTTCAATCCCTAATGGATGGTAATCCGCTTAAGCGCACTTTACTCTCAAGGGTAGATACCTAGGAGACCCCACAATAGAACAGACCCCCCAAGAAGGACCCTTACAAGGGAATTGTACGGGAGCCCACATATTTCTTAGAGGGTCTGCCCTCCCTGTGGGCTCCTAAGAATCTACCTGATTGAGTGCTCCGCCAAAGCCTCAACGCTATACCCCTGGAAATATGCATGACTCTCTGGACCAGCATCAGCATGCGAACCTTCTGGCTGTGGTCTCAGAACACGGAGACCGAATTTCGCGAATTACCGTCAGGGCTTCCAAACATGTATTTTGGGGCCTTCCATTGGAGTCCCTATAATAAGGATGATAAAGGTGTCTGTACATCTGTACTTGGATGGCCTTTCAGTTTCCTTCAGCAATGGCTTCGGGGCCCACAATTTGGGTAGGGCAAAGCTCAAGCTTTATGCAGGCAATGTCCTATATAGTTTCTTGTTGCCACCATCTTGGATCGTAATCTATCTACCTAGCCCAGAATTGAAATGTCCGAGCCGAGGAAGTCCCGAAGAGTTCCTACGCCCTTGGACAGACGGCTACGCCAATATAGCTCGGGCCCAAGCAGGCCTCATCCTGAAAATAGGGGGGAATTTTCTAGAGGTTCTTGTAAAGGAGGGACCAGTGTTAACCCTGAAACATTTTTTGCTCCATGAGCATGAGACGGAGCATGCTAGCCAGGAATGAACACGTTTCAACCTTTAGGTTAGGGGTCAAGGTGATGGTGTGGAGTAGGAAGGCAGACCTTTTGAGGCTGAGGGTTTCAGGCTTAGAGTTCTTCTGGAAGGGTCTTTTACGATGAGGGCTGAAGGTTTGAATAGCTATGTTGAGCCTTGGGACTATTCTTGATTTCCTTTGTAGTATGGGGAGACCTATTGAAAAACAGAATTAGGGTTCCTTCAAAGTGCCACAGATGGGGATCATTGTTAGGGATCAATTCCTGCGGTTTTTGCCAACAAAAAAAAACCTAAGCCCTAAACCCTAAATCCTGATCCGGCAAATCTAAAGCATTCAGGAACTTGTACACTGAGCCCGAACACTTTGAACTGAAAATTCGCAGCCTCAGCCAAACTGGGGGTTTCCCATATAGCTAGGAGTACTTTTTGGCGTTTGCCATTCCAGCTATACAGAAAGCAACTTGAAGATGCTCATGCGAAGCCCTTACTCCCTAAACCCTAAAACCTTCATTAAACTTGAAACCTTACTCCCAAGCGTTAACATTGTAAAAGTTGCTTGATTGCTATGCTCACTCCTATTCTCCTCTTACTCTTTCGCCTTTTACTACCATCACTCTTGAAATTGTTGCTGCTGCTCTTTCCGCTGCTCCTATTTTTACTGGCTAAGCTAGGATCATGAACGACTATTCCCTAAAATCCTGCAGCCCAAGCCAAGTTAAGATGATCGACAGCCAGAACCCGAATCCAAAGCCGTGCCCACGCGGCCCCAGTCGGGCAGTGACTGCCTCTAAGAGGCATTTACATTGTTTAGGGTTTGGAATTCCCAGGGGCTTGTCCTCTGCTTTTCAAAAGGTCATGCAGAATCTATGGCACCAACAGCAGGTCCGCAAAACGGTGAGTTTGTTGGCCACGGGATGCACAGGTTCAGAAAGATGTACGGAGGAACTGAAACTTCAATTTAGTTTTGCCGGGTGGCCCGCCTGTAGGTCACATACCTTGATGGCAGATGCAAGCATTTGCCAGCGACTTCCTGATCTAAGTCGTTGTCTCGGTTATGACGTGATGGCATTCTGGGGGGATCTCTTTATGAGGGTGACAGGAACAGGATTAATCGGTCTCGGGCTTTCTGAACAAGGTCACGAGAAATTTGGTACTCCAAATTAAAATCCCTGAGGGGCTGATGACAGCTGGGAACCTATCGAACAAAAGGGTGTCTGAGGGCCCCGATCTCACCCCACACCAAATCCAAATCATTTCCACATAATGTCCTCTACTCTGCTAAGCTTAGTGCTTAGTATTGCTAGTGAAGATAAAGCTCGTGTTTCATGAAATACCTAACAGGAAGCGAGGATTCCTGAAGCTGTCTTGGAAGTGCTGATGTCAATGCCGCGTTTCAGGGATTCAGAGTTTCTGACTTGGCACGAATGATCAACGATTGAGGTGCTATTGAGGCAGGAGGGACGCTAGTGAGGCTGCGAGCAGCTTTGAGCTACGCCTGATGCTGTAGATAAATGAGTCATGCCGAGGGCTGGCATGGGCTCAGTTTGAGAAAATATTAGTTATCCATCCATCCATCCATACATCGCTAAGGATATGCCATGCAGTTTGGGTGCCATTTGGAATCTCGCAATGCGGGAGCTTCCGCTTTTCTTATATCAGTTCCTTGAGCATCCAAAGTCCGTCCATTTGCACGCCTAGATCCTGGCCGATATTTGCTGCCTTTGTCCTTACTTTGAGGCTAGTCAAGCCACCTTGTTTGTCAAATATTGGCACCTTGAACGATTTTGCCCCAATGCAAAGAGTACGACTCAGTGCTCTTCCACACCTCCAAATCAACAGTGTGCCCGATTCAAGTACATCATTTTATGTCCCTATAGAACATTTATTTAATTTGTATAAATCCTGAAAAACCCCCTGTAGAACCTGAACCCACACCTCCCAAAATGGTTGCCTCATGACCTTTTCCGCCACAGAAACAGTGTCAAGGTCTGGACAACTCTTCTAGTGGCTAAGGGTTTAGGACGTCTTGAAGAATCTACCCTAGAACCAGAACCTAAGTCCGAGCACCAAGTTCTACCTCACCAAACCTTTGCACAAGGCTTTTCGGCTTTTCGAACTCTACGAATACTTCCAGGCATTTTTCGCGCCGTTGGTAGGTGTCAAGTTGATGACTACTTCCAAGAAGGCCCAAGACACTGCAATTGAGGATGACACCTTAAATGATACTAGGATCCTGTTCATAACTTGAGGTATATTCTTGAACCAATTGGTATTGAGCTCTCTGCGTTAGAGTCGAACGGTGTGGCGTAAGGTTTAGCCGAGTTTAGGTTTAGGGTTTGAGATATTTGGATTCCCCCAGGCATCATTTTGAAATGGGCAGGATCGCAGTCCCGCTGATGGCAAGCTTTTTGATCGCTGTAATATACTGCCGCACATACACCACAATGCATTTACATAAGCTCTCCAGGTGTCTGCCGAAAATAGTGCTAAGATCCATCCTTTCCGGTGGGGCCTCAATGATTTTTGAATGCAGTACTGCTACGCAACATCTGCACTTGTCAGTTGGAAGGTTGGCTCCTAATGCTAAATACCTGCCATCCTCCAATATGACACACGTTTCCTGGTAGGCGCTACAAAGCTACATTCCACATGCTCAGGTTGTTTTCAATACTGGGGGAGTGAAGGGATTACCAAAGTCTGGTTTCGTTATGCCGTTAAGTTACCGCTACAGTAGCAGCCCAGCTTGTTGCTGGGAATGATGCTGCAGATATGCTTTAGGTGTTCAACCCCAGTGAGGCCTTGCGTTTTCAGAGTTCATGAATGCTCCAAAAAGATCAAGTCATGGTGCCTTTCCTTTCTTGAGCTAAGTCTGCATGTGTATCGTGCAAGAATGCTCTGAATGTCCGCCCCGAGCAGCAATGACTCAGACCACCAGAACACGACGGCCGCACCACGCGTGAAGACAAACATGAGGGATATCTGCTTTGTGCCGTACATATGGGATAGTCATGATGAATGAGGGCCATTCTGGTATGTAGGGAACAAAGAAAAAGACTACCAGCCAGACCAGTTTCTGTCTAGTGCCGACGCAAACCCAGCCTCAGCGGCTTGTTGAGAAGGCAGACGTGCCAAATATAGACTTGGAACACTCCTTTTTATGGTCACTGATTCCACAAAATACTGTGTGTTTTCTTCAGGGACTCGCAGCACGGGATCGTTTTAGATCTTATGATAGGATCCAGGGGGAGCCCCATAAATTCAACCCACAGATTGACATACCAACGTACCAAGGGTTATCAAGTTATTGCGGCCTATTTGGTTCTTCGATATGGAGGATACAGGCGCGGGGTGCCTACTTGAAATCCTATGATCTCGGCCTTGAGGCACAACTGGTGCCGAGGTTCTGGGTGTACAGCTTTCCGGCATAGAAAGATGCTCCTTTTAGAGCCAAGTAGACGTTGATTGAGGAACATACCTTGAATGACTCTAGAATCCTTAATATGCTTTCGGGAGTGTTCCTAACTTAAGGGGGCATGGGGTTCCCAGAGCCAGGAGCTTAAAACTCGGCTTTATGTACTCCAGGCATTCATCAAGTTCCGAACCATGTATTACATCGACCCCAACCTCGCCGCTCGCCTGCAACTTACTGGGCCGTAAGGGGAAGTGGAGTGGTGGACCCCCGTAATCATACACATCCACTCCCCGGTACTTGTCCCTCTCCGTTCACTCCCCGCCCCCCTTCAGCAGCGGCAAGCCAAATCAAATGAGTTCACATGGCCCATTCTCGGATTATAAAGGATATTATATGAGGCTTAGTGGGGTTCATTAAGGGTTCTTCAATTCTCTCAACGTAAAGGGCGTGTTTCAGAGCGGGCTCCCCTCAGGATCCTACGGGTAGTGTGAGTAGTGGTGTGGGTCATCAAGAGCAAGCTCAGAATGACTTGGAGTCATTTTTAGCATGAGATTTAGCTGAAGGGATGCTAGCAGGAACTACCTTATGACAATCTTTGTTGTTATCCTGAGGCTGGCTACGGAGCTAGCACAGACATTGTTAGCCAAAACCCTTGCAAAACAAGCTCTTAGGTTGCTGCGAGGGAACTTCAGCCAAGTGACCATTTTCAGAACATCCTGTTGTGCACTTTATCTCCATAGTATGGTATTTTGTTTGAGTTCCTTGCAACTCCATATAGCAACTACATAACCCCAATTCCCATGTCATCTTCTGTTTTCCTTTGCATCTGATTCTGAATTATGGTAAACGAATTTAAGCCTATCGCGCAACTGCAGCTCCTGGCCTACGCCTACCTCCGGGCTTTCGGGATTTTGGGGCGTGTAAGGTGTATAGCGTTTACAGGCAGAGCGCATTGTTGTCTACTCCACAAAGCCTAAGAGCAGCGAGACAGCCGCTTACTTTTGAAATGCAAACCCTTAGAGTTTGCTTTTTCGCGGGTACCAAGGACTAGAATGTGGGTGGGAGTCTTACCAAACGAGAAGGGGACAGTACTCCTAGGTGGTTGCGCTGCATTTCCTTGGGCCCAATCATCCGAACCGCACGATCTCACCTGTCACTTGGATCCTAAACCCTGAGCAAATCGTGACAACCTCACCTGGCCTTACCCCAAATGGTGCTTTGTAAGATCATTGTACGAAAGAGGCTTTATTTCCGACTTTGATTCCAGAGGGCCCAACGCAGTTGAATTGACAAACCTCACATAAGCCTGGATTCCGAACATGATTTCAGGATATCCCCCAATTCAGGGGTATTCTTGAGTTCCTTGGGTACGTATCCTTGTCTAATCCACATGTATACCACTAGTATAGTACCTACACCCACTCCCCAGCAGCAGATTAGAAACAACAGTGCAAAGAGATACTAGGCAGCTCTTAAGGAACTTAAGTTACCACAAGCGGGCATATAATGAATGACATGGTTCCCTTCTTTTGGTGGCTTTGTTTCAGCTCCATGTAAACTTCAGTTTTCGCTTCATGTCCATGCTCTTTTCCGATTCTCGATTTCTGGTGCGCTATACCTACACCTATATGTTGGTAACTTCATGCAAGTTACTTCATAGCGACCAGAATGCCAAGGTTAGGCCCATCACGTTGAAGCACAAGCTAAGCTTCGCTGAGCGCGTTGGTCCCCAGCAGGCCAACCCAAGGGCTAAGGGCTTGCTTTGGGCCATGATTGAATGTAGCGCCTCAATTTTGGTTTTACTACAACTCAATGAGAAGTAGAAAAGTCTAGTGGTTTGTATGCTGTCTCAACAGGGAGATAGCTGCAGGGGTGGAGTTGGAAAGCTTGTTGATGGATGTAAACTTGCACTGTTTGGGTTCATGAGGTGTTGCATTTCATGGGATTTGGGTACTTCGTGGTACAGGAGACTTTCGATGAACAGCTGAACGTTAGGTCTTACCTGGGTCTTCCAATTGTGTTTCAGAAAGCTATAATCTTTCTACGGCCTCCAAGTCCGTTGCAATTTGGGAAAGTGGCCCCGTTACGCGTTTGGAAGCGCCCTTCAGAATGTAATCCTAAACCCTAAACCCTAGACCCATGAGCGTAGCACTCCTCACTCAGCCTTGATAATAGCAAAAATACTATTGATAGCAATAGTACTAGCAATAGTGCACGTATTAATTCTAAGTTTTGCAAGCCCCTGTTGGAATTAACCCGAAGCTAAAATCCTTAAATTTGCTATGTTCCCCTCTAGTATCCCCATATAACCGCCATGAACATGGTGGAATTTCTGAGGGATATCACGCACAAGGGGTCAAAGCGCGGGCGGTCTGGCAGCAGCTCGGTTTCAATCAGTGCTTGGAATCGATGTATGGGCACCTGGAGGTTTATGGGTAGTCATACCTGCCCTGGAAAGAAGATAACTCTAGCTACAACCTAGATAAGACTACTTCCAATTACAGGAATCGAAGCTTCGCTGCCCGGACATGAAGGCTTTCTGCGTTCCAACCTCACCTAGACAGCGGCAGCAGGCAGAAGTTCCAAAGCTCCGAAGCCCAAGCTCCAAAGATCATCACTGGATCTGTATCTGTCTGCCCCAGGACTTATGAAGGCACGTATACAAGAACATGAAACTGACCTATACATTGGAAGATTTTCTGCTGCCATGGGACCTCCATTTAGATGTTGGTTGCCCCACACTTCGTTACTTGGAGATTAGTGGATGGAAGCACCCGACACACCCCAATCTAGCTAGAATCTAGCTTATGGCTGTAGACACTTAAAGCACTATTCATCTCACCGCACATGAACTGCTAAGCAGGTACAGTTCTTCATCAGCCATTGGTGGGGAACGCCGTTCGTGCAATTCTGCGAGTCGGCATCTTGACTTTGATCCGAGAACTGTGGTCTGGGGTTTAAGATGTGACCCAGATGCGAGAAGCTGTTAACATATATGTGAATACATCGTGCATGGGACGGTTTCCTCATAGTTGCAATTGATTTAGTTTACTCTCCTCAACAGCAACTCAGGAAGGGTAGGGTTGAAAAATCTGGGCGCTGCCTGTCCAAGGCTGCGCAGTGCTGTCAATGTCAATGTTATGTTGTGGCAGCCCAGGGCCTACTGCAGAGGCAACCGGGTCGCTGTGGTCTAATGGTCTGTTACTTTGGGTTATCAGTGCAGTAGGACAACTGCAGCGACAGTCTAAACTGGGCAGGGTATTTTTCAGCTCAACACTAGTGACTAGATGTGACTAGTGCTCCATCACATATTTACCTGGCTTCAAGAGCTGCCTGGTAGGGAGGTATCGCTTGGCCTGCTTGTGGAGTCTTGATGCTGCTCAAGCAGGAAATCATGGACCACCTTCATAACTTATGTGACCTGGATCCTGGGATTTATATTAACCCAATGAACCTTAAGTGGTGCAAGACTTCTTCCATCAGCCATACCAAGGTAAAGGCGGGAAGTCTTAGTAGCTGCCTCAAGGTTGGAACGGCCTGCCAAGAGCAGCCTGTGAATCTTTCGGGCTTGCAAAAACTGGGATTGGAGTGGATCAATAATGTTCCTGTTGCCATCATCAACCTGGCATATGATTAGCACAGACTCAGTTTTGGAGTTTCCTCGCGCAACCTGAATCGGAAAGACGGCTAGTACTCTGACAGGGTTAGACTTTTAGGCTTGAGGGTCACTAATATGTTCGAAAGCTCCCTCAAAGCGCACTATACCGTCTCCTGGCATCCAGCTCGGTTGCTGCTTGGGATGTTTTGTCTCCGGCAACGCAAAGTTCAATGCTTCAACAGAGACAAAGCATTCATCAAGCAATCTGGATCTCACAGTAGTTCTGCTATCCCCGCGCCACTTCGCTCTTGGCGTCAAGAAAGTTGCTTTTCTTTTACTGAGCCATCAAGGAGAACCATCTATCAATGAAGCAGAACATCTCATGTCGCAACCCAGGCCAACAATACCGAGGCTTAAGTAAGTAATGTATTCCTGTTGGATTTGCCCAAGAAGGCATGCAGAATACAATTTACCTGCTCATGCGGGACTCATGCGCCTATCTAGTACGCTTGAGATCCGCAAGCCCTAGAGTGGCCACTGCTCACTAGAGGTTTCAGGTATATGGTTGCTTAACGGCTTGCATGAAAGTCAAGAATTCGATGCGGTCTGTATGTGTTGCGCAGGGGGCTTGATCCCCGTCTGCCAATGCCTTGACTATGAGGAATAGCACCTCCCCCATCCTGAGAAGTGCACGTGTGAAAGAAGAAATTCTCAGGGCACGCTAGCTTGAAACCAAAGCGGCCCCAACAAAGGCAGGCTCGTGCCAAGTCCCACACCAAGGGTCACAGCAAGGCTTGCACCGCGGCTGTTGCCAAGGCTCGCACCAACGCTCAGCAAGGCTCATGCCGAGGAATACCCAAGGCTCATACCAAGGCTCGAACACATGTTACTGCCAAGGCCCGCAGCAAGGCTGACCCCAAGCTCACACGGAAGAAGCAGAAAACAAACCGTTACTTCCTTCCCACAATTTGTTTCGGATCACTTTCCAGGACCAGAAACAAATGCTTTCGACCGCCAAGTCTGCTGGAGGGAGAGACCCCAAATTTGTGGTCTGGCCTGTTGCTCCCGTCCCAGTACCTGAGGAGCACGAGCACGCAAAGAGAGAAAGAAAAACCAATACACTTGAATTCAGGTATATACCCTGCATGCTAGTAGGATCCCCAGTACGATTTCAGGTACATTCCTCAAGCAAAAAGGATTGTTTGTCGTGTCAAGGTTCGCCGGCACGCTGTGCATGTATGCGGTTCTGAAGATGAACATACGTGGCCCCGCGGCTCAAACGTCTGGGTTGGAACTTATATTAAGCCACCATGAAACAGCGCATCCCTACCGTTTACCATGTATCGTGCTATCGCAAATCCTGACCCCTAAACCCTACATTAAGTTCCGTGACATCAACCAAGATTGAGGTGTAGAGATTCTACCCTCATCTTTTTAAGATGTTTAATTTCCTGTATAACACGTTTACTTGTAGGTTCATTGCAAGTATACAGTAACCCTACGCGAATCCGCCATCGCAGGGGCTACCCCAATTCTGAGAAGGATTATGTCCCGGCTAGACGCGTTGCTAAGTAGGTTTCATGCAAAAAGGGGTATAGAGTCCAGGGTTTGGGGTATGCGTTAGGTGGACCCCCGAACCCACCCTGTAATTGTGATTATAAAGGTTGATGTTGATAAGGATTCTATCAGGGTCTTATTGTATTCCTATTGTACCACTATTACAGGGTGGGGGGGTCCTCCGTGGGTATGCGAATCACTTCTGAGCCTCAGTAGGGAATAGAAACTGCAAGCGCTGAGCCAGCTTCGAAAGGATTTTCTAGGCATGGAGTGGTTTTCATTTTATCAAGACAGGTTCGCAGAAAGAGGCTCGGGCAATTTGCTTTTCGGGTACCTGGGGTTCCTAGCTAGATTTGGGTGCTTAGAGCCCCATGGAAGCAACAGCCCAGCATGAAGCTGCTCTTCTGTACCAAGGTTAAGCCGATGGATCAGAGCACATGCGCGCGCAAAGCAACCCCCAAAGTCAACTGCCTTTGCTTGAGCTTTAGAGCTTAGGGTTTAGCGCTGTCTCTTTGAAGATTTCGGTAATGTAAAATGCAATAAACCGTGCTTCGGGTGACTGTTAACTCGTTCTTTTCAGGAGCTCAGAACTGAAGGTCGGCAGCTATTTTTTGTAAATCATTCTGAAGCTCCCTCTTTCAGGAAACTTGTGTCATACTGGATCTGCACCTTCAGCAACAACCAGTACCAAGTGAAGGAGGCGTGCTTGGTATCGCGCAGGTTTCTGGATTACCTGCAACCACGCCCAAAGCCCACAAAGAGCCAAATGGTCTATGCTTCTACATAGTGTTATCGTTCGGGTGGGCTTGAAGTTTTGGCATTCTAGGTTTACGCTATTGACTTCTGGCGCCTGCAATCACGGCCTTTCACTGAACGACGAAAAAGGTGGTGCGTGTTCAGATTTCAGCAAAGTACAGGGCATGTACTGCGCCATACCGTCGGAATCCTGAGGGCTGGCGATCAGGGTTAAGGATCTGTGCGTTGTGTGGGACTTGCAGGGGATGAGTAGGGAATCTGGGGCATTCTGCCCAGTGCGCCGGCTGCTCAACAAATTCAGAGCCCCCCAGACGTCTCAGGCCTCTGCAAGCTTTGGAAGCCTGCCTATTACTGCTTCCTCTCCACACAGCTTTCGGTACGCATGTGTGACATTTACGTGCCCCTCAGATTCCCCACCACAAATGCCCCGCAGATCTCCAACAGATTCCCCACTGACAACGGGAGTAATTTTCTTTCTCAACACATATCCCGCGAAATGCCTAAGCATGGTCATGACGCACTTGCAAGCCAATCACTCTCCTATGCCTATAACGCGCTCACATGAGTCCATTGTACAAATTGCAGCTTCTTTAGGGGTGCCAATCACAGCACCGCACCAAGTATTTAAAGATGCAAGCAACGGGCCTTCAATTTGAAGACGTGATCATTTGGCACGTGAGCTCCTGGGCTCTCTTGGCAACCTTACACTTGCTGGTGGTCAGTAAGGAATGGAGGATAGGACCCCTATAGCAAACCTTTTTCCCCAACAATATCGCAATTTTCCTTTCTTCGCCATTCACTCATTCCTTTCTTCGTTCATTCCTTCCCCACTACAAACCAGCAAGTAAACCTGAACTCTAGACTCTATGGGTAGTCCGCAGGAGCTTGGCACATACCACAAAGACTCCTCCTTCTACTTGGCATTGCACAGCGGTGTTTGCAAGGCTGGTGGCAAGTGTTCAGCTTCAAGCATTATGGGAGAAACAGTTTGGATTTTTCTCGTTGTTTGTGTCAGTTTGGGAGGTTCAAATTTAAGGGGCTCTATAGGGTTTGTACCTACCCCCCCTAAAGGAACACAAATCCCAACAAAGGTTTTCTGAACGTTCTTGTGCCCAGGATTACATCTGGCTTCAGGGTCGCTTGAAAGACACTGGCTCCTTCCGGGACATCCAGACGAGTAGCAGCCTAACAGGTCAGAAGGCATCCTTGCATGAGAGACATCCACACTTGGTCAACAGTTGGCAGTAAGTGCAAAAAACATCAGCATACCTTAGCTCAAGTCTTATAATCACCCGTGAGCCTGCACATATGCCGGCCAGTGGATACTGGGCCAGGCTTGCTTTGATTTCTCGTCAAGCGTTCTTGGAGGTTCACGTCCCCAACCTAGTACTTACTTATAGCTGGAAGCGCGACCCTACTTTTAGTCCCCTCCACGGCCGTACAGAAGTTACCGCAGCCTAAGTAGGGTCATATATAACCTAGTTACGAGGCATTACGAAGTCCCATGAATCTCCAAGGAGGTTCAAGGAAACATTTCGGAAGGATTTGCGTCGCGGTTCCACTGCTAAAATTCGGGGTTGCTGTTAAGAAAACTAGGCTACCATTATAAGGAATCCCTGCGTGAATAACAAGCCAGAAAAATGTGCAGCGTTACTACTGAAATCTGCATGGTATTCGGCCTGTCTTTACGCCTTTGCAGACTCAAGTCGTGCTAGGTGTTATAGACCAGCTGCTGCTTGCTGATGCTCTGGCTCCATCTTGTGTTTGCTACCGAATAACAGCGAAAATCCCAGAACCCCATACCAAACCCTGAACCCCAAACCTTGAAGGCCTAGGGCTTAGACCACTGGTTCATGGCAGGTAGATACGGTGGAAAGTAGGAATCCTGCATGGCTTCAAGTACCGTAGACGTTTGCGATGCTTGCTGTTTATAAAAGTACCAAACAGGTTATGCACGAGTCTTAGTTTCACAGTATTATCTACGTGTCTCAAATTTGTCGCTTGTGACCCATGCTCCTGTCCCTGACCAGGAGGAGATCATTGCTAACAATCCCGCAGCGGCGGTAAAAAAAACTATGTTTGCCACACGCATGCAGGCTTCCAAAGATAAGGGGTTCCTTTTGGGGTACGTGCTGTAGGGCGTGTAGTATTGTGCGCTATTCGTGAAACTAGCATATGCAATACAAACTAGACTGCGCATACCCAAAAACTGATGAAGTAAAGTCCTATCGCAATGCGGGGCTCCACCCGACGCGGCGTGCGTCTACCCCCTACGTCTAGCTACCAATACTTGGAAAAGACTACAGATCCCTATACACCCCTAAATAGTTCCCTTGGCTCCCATGAGTGGCACCCTATTGCAAAGCCCTATGCATCCGCATACTCCTGTATATAACCCCTGGCTCCCCGTACAGCTACCCATGAATCTTCAGGGCACCGCCATGATCATGGATGAGAACCGTGGCCAGAAAAGCTTACATGGTGGTGAGAGAAGGGAATTTCGCGAATGGATCAGATACACTCGCACCTTTAGGGTTTAGAGTTTAGGTTTAGGCTTTAAGTTGGGATATGTGGTTCTTTGAAGAATAGAAGTCGCTCTGAGATGCGCGCAAGAACACGATATGAATCCTTATTCTGGGGTCTCCAGACCCGAATCTCGGAAACCCCCATATTGGGACTATTTAGTCCATTCCTGGTCCATTCTTGCATTCCCTACCTGCAGGCTCACTGTGCTGTAGCCCTACTTAGATTGGGGTGTAATCCCTATGAGGCCATTACGGGGAATTTTAATGAGGGCTAGAAGCCCAGCTATTAGTTGTTACTAGGTACTGAGAAACATAGACGGAGTTGGCCAGCTAAGGGAGATTAGGGTGAAGAGTTGGAAGCACTGATGTTCCGGGTGTTGAGGAATGTACGAGCTCTTAAATCATATTCGAAATCCTTGTCTCACTTAAGGTGTTTCCTTCAACGGTGTATTGGGGGCTATTGTTTCGGGATGGGTTGCAGAACGCTCTGTGGTTCTTTCTGTTGATCCTTCAGAGACCACAGACAACCTGCAGAATCAGAAGCTCTCCTATGGATGGGGCAAATCTTGCACCACCCTCTCGCCACCCTTCTTCGCTCTGCAGAATTGCTACATTGCACGGGGGATCCGCAAGATTTCCTCCATCCGTAATGCAGCTCTCAAAAAGCCAGGACCCAAGACATCCCAAAGGCAGCACGAGGCTACCCCATACATGGGGATTCCATGCTGGGCGAAGTATAAGTTGCGACCTCACTTGACCAAGCCCATAGCGGCGCCAGTCTCGAAAGGCTTTTCCTCAGGTTTTGGAAGCATTTTCGGAACTCCTCGTTTCATAATTCCTCGTATGCCGAGGCGCGCCTCCCTCCTAAACCGGTCCTGGTGCCTCTTCGAGCTTCTTCAGACCATCACGCTGCTAGGCCATGCAGATGTTTCAGGAGTTTTGGATGCTTGGGCGTATGGGCCTAAATCCTAGACCTCTGATCCCCGAGACCGCCGAATGCCATGGCTGGACCCCCCAACGGGTAGATCCCCAAGCAGAGCCCGTGCTAAGAACAGCCCATGGGGCAGCCATAACGTAGCTTGGCCTTCAGGGCTAGGCCACGTTGAGATCAGCATTTGCATGTGGGGATATAAAATTGTGGGATCCTGTTTAAGTCTAAGTCTCTCCACCAGTGATACTGCAGCCTTGCTGGTGCGACTCACAAGGTGCAGCTCAAGTGGACCTATCTATCAGAGAGTCCCAACCGTGACTTCAGACATATTGCAGGGATGTGGTGGGAAACTCAAAGGATGCCCTCGAGCTCCAGACTATTTTGCCATGCGGGGGCTCCGGAAGCCGCGTGCAAGGGTGTTTTGGACAGAAGGTGCAATAATGCAGAGGATCTCAACTCTCGAAGCGTGAACTCTTACCCCATAGCTCCAAGACCTGATTTCTGGCCCCTAGACCTTTACCCGCAATCCCTGCTGTGTCTAGACTGTCAGCATGACAACCTAGACCCGAGGTGCTGTGTTTTCTGATCAACTCCACCGTAATGAGGGGTGACGATGCTCCTCTTGGTTGCGAGCAGGATATGACTAAGGCTTGAAAAGACGCAAGAGAACTTCGCGGGTCTCTTCTTCTGCACGCCGACTGGCGTGCTGAGCGTTGGCTGCACATTTTAAAGCTTAGAAATAGGATTCGACGGAAAGGAATTATAATGACCGAAGTTGATTTCCGGACCTGCCAAATTCAGCCCCAAGGGTCATACTTATGAAGTCTGGGCTTGCCAACGCCCCCTTATTGATCCAGTAGAGCTACCCTCGCAGAATCTAGTGATGTCTGAGGGGAGATGGAAACCATGAGGCACCTACTAGCAAAGAGCAGGAAGCGTTTGGAGAAATTTCCATTTAGGGATGGATGGATAGATGGGGTGACAGCCATGGGTCACATCATTCTTCCCGCGTTCTCCGCCCCTCCGCAGCGGTCATCACCCCTATAGAGAGGTGCTCAGCAAGGCTGTTTACGCATACACCTCTCCAAAGAGGTTTGCTCAGGGAAGGAGTTGTTCAGCAAGACAGTCGTGCATCCTCAAGGGGCTCGCGACCCTCAGACCGGCACACCCCGCACCTGGGATTCGGAAGGCCCTACAGGCATAGGGATGCAGGCCAGCACCTGCAGTGACCGCATCCGTACGGTTTCGTCCAGGGACCTGAAGGCTTTCCTGCCGGGTCGTGGCAAGAACGTTTGGGGGCTGTAAGGAGACCCGAATCCCATAGGGCACCTTCTGAGTTTACAGGAAAACGCCTTGAGAAACTGTCATCCAGGTTTAGGCTTTCCTGTTTAGAATAGCGGGCTCAGGATGTCAAGTTTGGAGAATACCCCAGGCCCTGGACACTTTATTAGTGTGAGGCTTAGCGTTTCGTGCCTGACAGCATCCTGACCAGGAAGCCGGATCATCTAACACAGAGTTGCCTCCAGGATCTTTGCATATCTTAAGCCAGATTAACAATAGGGCACAGGGTCTATAAGTTCTGTTTAGGCCTTTTTAAGGACTATGCCTGTCTTGCGACACGCTCAAATCAGAGCTTGGAAGGCCAGAGGTCGCTACACTGTCTCAAGATCAGAGTTTAGGTTTAGGTTTTGGACCACACGGGTCAATGAAAGTGGTGAGCAGGGTGCAAGTTGCGCATAGATTTTGAGGCAGGCCCGAAACACTCGGCATAGGTATGTCATAAACTCATGTTTCATTCAGAAATGGAGCGGCATTCAGCGGGTACTGTTCTTGGGAGTGGTCTGCGCGAGCAAACTGCCAAGCCTGCAGCAGCTATCTTCCCATAATCCTGAACGGTAAGTTGAGCATCCCACCTAGGAACAATGGCGATGCCACAGTGGAGCTGGCAATGAACATTGGCAAACACATAACTGGTCTTAGCCAGCTCCCAAGCTTGCCGCTGAAACAGGATCTGGGTTTCGACGTTAAATCCCAAGGCTGGGTGTTTTCCTTCCCTCAATTAGGGACCCTTTTTGCGGATACCCAGAACAGGGACTCTATTACTTTGGGATCTGTATTGGGGTCCCAATTTATGGAGACTACCTTCTTGGGTGGGGTAAGTAGGATTCGGACAAGATACAAGCAATGAAGTACATGGAGCATTGGGGTGCTTGCATGTTGATTTCACACGTAGGATTCTCAAAGAAAGATGATGGCTCATGCGCGAAGTTGGAAGGCTTCGGATTCCACCTTTTAGTCACCATGACAAGGATGTTGGCTCTAAAAATGATCCCTGACAAGTGCTGTGACATGGCTTAGCCCTAGCCGAGGCAAAATGTTCAAGTCGCAACCAGGGTTAAATCCCAAGTCCCTGTATTTGGGCATGATGGATTGCCCCAGTGTTTCATAATATGTCCACCTAGGCGTCGCGTGGTGGAGTTGACCCGTAAGCCTTGGACCCACCTCTACATGGGAAATCCGGTACCCTTGTAAATTCAAACCCTGGACCTTGCAAATGTCTCGCAAAGGCATAACAAGATTTTGACAAAGCCAGAGTCCTATATGTCAGCTGGCCTACCTGATTACTTCCGTTTTGGATAGATTGTCTGCCTGGTTTGCTCATTACTGGAACTAGCTTGATGCGTTCTCCCTACCGCCCCCCTAATTACGTCACTAGCCTTGATGGAATCAGCACTACCCGGCCTGAAAATAACATAGATGGGACCATTACATTAGGAAATATTTGTTATTGGTGAACTGGAGTGCTGCGTTGGCAGGAAGAGGTAATTGTCAGTCTCGTATCCGCTCACTCGGTACAGGCCTTGCTGAATCCTAGTTTGAGCTTGATAAAGATCTGTAGCCCCTACCTACCTGGACCTCCCAAGCACCTGAAATAACGGCATTGACCTCCAACATAGGGGCTTATGGCCTGCGACTATGGGTTTTTGGGAGGTCTAGGTCCAAGTAGCCCCAAGCCAACTGTTCTCAATTGAAGCCTCTCAGGCCTGAAAAATGCCACGGCCACATCTCAGGCTCGCAAGCTTCGTTTCGTGTGGTCTGTCGCAAGAAGAGTAAGAGAAAAACTGGAGCAAAGAAGACAAGACAGCTGCGATAGTTGAATAGGTGCTGGTCACGTGCATCATGGTTTCTGAAGGTGGCGATCACCTTAAAAATTATGCGTCAAGTCGCGGAAAACCTGTCACTGCTTCTTCCACATCTCACATGCTGAGGTGGTCAAGACTGCTAACTTTGAGAACCCATGTTAAATTTACTTTGATCCCTCCTATACTACTCAGACCCACAACGCCCTTCATGGTAGATATACCCTACATTATACGATGATACAGGGAGTATTTAGTATCCTGGGTTCATTTTTATTGGGTCATGGGAGTCATTTAGTTGGAAGGTCCGGGCTTGGCTTGTGATTTGAGATTCGTCGACTAGCGTTTAGGGTCGAGTACATGGCAAGCGCACCCACAATGTGTTCAACCAGCGAGTGGCAGTTAAGCACAACGCGAGGAGTCTTGATAGAAAGTGCTGCTTACGAAGGACAAGTTGGTCAGCCCGACCCCAAAAACTAAGGACGCTATAGCACTCATATGGTTTCTGTAAGATCCTTTTTGTTGGGTTGGGATGGATCTGCGAAGCCAAGCCTTACAGATTTTGAGCTAAAGGTTAGCCATGCAATTCTTACGTGTAATCCTTGTCCCTGATAATGGCTCAAAGATGCCAGTCCATACTATAATACAAGGAAGTTGATTATCAGGGGGTGAGGTGTTTCATGCTTAGGGAATGTGATTAACGTGTTTGGGATCACAGGCAGTACAGCCTTGCAAGACAACCCGAAAGATGTACGGAATCTAGGGGGCATGTTTGTGATTTTCCCGGCAAGCTGCGGAAAAGATCATTGAGAGTAGCTTAGCAAGGCTGGCTGTCACGAACGTGCGAGATCACAAGCATTACCTAGAATGGTTGCCTCTGCCACAGGCGCAAAAGAAACTCTGATGAAGAGTGTAAGCCGTTACTGCTACTGTAGTTTCCGGACCTTTCGCTCTCGCCTCTGTTTTTCATGAAGGTCTCTGTAAGCTACAGCGGTTGTTGGGAGCCCTTGCATCAAAACCTTGAGACGCCCTGCAGCAGGAAGACAAAGACATGATCAACAAGCTCGTTCTCGAAGAGATGGGAAGCACCTTACCAGCAGCAGTACAGAGCCCCAAAAGCTGGAACTTATTCAGGCTGCTACATCAATTGCAGCATTGTCAATCATAGGCAGCCGCTTCGGGAATCCCGTTTAGAATCCTACCATATCTTGGAGCCCAAGCTGGAGAAGGCGAGTCCTCAATCCCTAGAGCTGCCAGGCCCGGCGAGCTCAATAACATTTAGATAACCTAAACCCTGTTTCAATGCTGGGTTGTCATGTCTTGTGAAGGAACGAAAGCTAACCTTGAAGTTAAGTCCTCAAGTAGATAGACAAGTCAGGGATTCCTAAGCCCGAAACCCCAAACACGAAAAGCCGCGCTGTGCCGGGGGGGTCCCTGACGCGCTGCCCTTGGTCAGCCCGTACCTAAAAGCATCTTTGGGGCTTCCAACAAATGTGATGCAGACAATGCAGCCCCCTCCTTATCGCAAGCCTCCCCGACCTCCTGAGAACATATACTCCCTTGATAAAACATAAGCGCATTTGGGGGGCGTGTTGCTTATGAGGCGCACTATTCGGGGAGGGGTCGTCAGAGTTCCAACCCTTGAATGCTACTTTCTGAGGATGCCTTTTAAACATGAATCTGAAGTTGCTCAGCCTCTGGCATAGGGGCATTTGGAGGTTCACGGATGTTTAGAAAAAACACTGGTAACTGGATGGGTACACTTTAATTACACTTGTGCGGTTCCTAGAACCTGACTAATGGTGAATCTCCTGTAATGAAAAAGCCCCTTGTGATGTGCTTCGGCTTCCGTACGAGGAGCTTCAGGCCAATGATAGACGACCCTTTTCAGTTTCGGCGTTCTGACCATCCACTTTGAATCAATGCCCAGAACCCTTAGACTTAGATTCGTAGGAGGCCCAAGGAAGGACCTAAACTGTTAGGGGGCTAGCGATTCAAAAGGGTCCCTGTATCAAGACAAAAAAAGGTGTCGACGTTTTTGGACTAGGCACGCGAGAAATGTAAGCTTCCACCATGTTTGGAACCTATCCATGATGCAGTATCAACCCCACTGTTTGCTACCCGAACTTGTGGACAGCCCATAGTGGAGCTGAAAACCTGGAGGCACACTTTTCTGGGAGTCTTTATCATGAAGGCTATGGCTTCTCTAGTATCAGCAGCATCCCTACAGACAATCCCTCACCCTTGAGAGTATCTAAAATCTATGGTACCCCAAGGTAGTACTGGGTGATCTCTAGGATCCCTTCAGCAGGACCTACTTTCCAGGTGCTGGCAGGGGTCTGGGTAGGTGGGTGGGAGCGGCCTCCGAAAGGTTTCAAAAAGATCGACCGCATCTTGCGCAGTCACCTTGCAGATGCTCTGAAGATGCTTGAGCTCCACTTACTGGGTTTGGGGACATAAATTAGGGTTGGCCTGAAGATTGAGGATGCTGACCGGTTTGATCCCCGAGAAAGCAACCCTTCTTTTACAATTGCTTGCAAGGAGATCCATAATATTAAGCCCTGATTAGCCTGGGGGGCGTAATAAAGTAAAGCTTGCAATTTTTTGTTCTGGTCCCCGTCTTTGATTTTTTTTTTTTTCGGGGAGGGAGGGGGGGGGGGGG
>CAJNIZ010046076.1:0-41797 GCA_905231905.1 Symbiodinium pilosum | reverse complement strand
GCTTTGCGTCCAAAGTATGCCCAGCCGATGCTCATGATGCTCGCTGTTTTGGGGATTTGCATCCGAAGTGCCCCCAGCTGACGCTCATGATGCTGGCTGTTTCGGGGCTTTGCGTCCGAAGTGCCCCCAGCTGACACTGATGCTGGCTGTTCAGCGGCTTTGCGTCCGAAGTGCCCCCAGCTGATGCTCATGATGCAGGCTGTTTAGGGGCTTTGATGCTGGCTGTTTAGCGGCTTGGCGTCCGAGGTGCCCCCAGCTGACACTGATGCTGGCTGTTCAGCGGCTTTGCGTCCGAAGTGCCCCCAGCTGATGCTTATGATGCAGGCTGTTTAAGGGCTTTGCGTCCGAAGTATGCCCAGCTGATGCTCATGATGCTGGCTGTTTAGGGGCTTTGCGTCTGAAGTGTCCCCAGCTGACGCTCATGATGCTTTGCGTCCAAAGTACACCCAGCTGACGCTCATAATGCTGGCTGTTTAGGGGCTCTGCGTCCCAAGTACGCCTGGCTGCCGCTCATGATGCTAGCTGGTTAGGGGCTTTGCGTCCAAACTACGCCCAGCTGATGCTCATGATGCTGGCTGTTTAGGGGCTTTGCGTCCGAAGTATGCCCAGCTGATGCTCATAATGCTGGCTATTTAGGGGCTTTGCGTCCAAAGTACTTCCAGCTGATGCTCAGGATACTGGCCGTTTAGGGGTTTTGCATACAAACTACAGTCAGCTGACGCTCACGATGCTGGCTGTTTAGGGGCTTTGTGTCCGAAGTGCGCCTAGAAGATGATCGAGGTTTCCCAAAACTACTGGTACCATTTGGGGGTTTCTAGAATAAGGACCAGAATATTTTAGGTTTTATATTGGGGTATATTGGGGTCCCCAATTTTGGGAAACTACCAACAATACAAGACTAGGATGTCCTTGCTGCATGGTTACCTGCATGCTGATGATGCAGTGCATGTCAGGCAACAGGTTTCATAAGTCTTCGCAACTAAGCAGTCCGTGGCCCCCAGGAAAGGACCGGACCCCTAACTTTTGGAAACCCGCCGTAGTTATGAATCATAGTGAGACCCAATCTTGAAGCGAGACTATTTCAGACGAGCTTCTTGCAACTGGCCTTTTCTAGGAAGGCGGGGCGAAGACTAAGAAGTTTGGCAGCCACACGCATATGAGCCAAAGGCCACAAGCAATGTCTTGACGGTCTTGGGGTTGAAACAACTGGGCAAGCTTGGTGCTCACTACATAAGCTTAAGCGTACCTTGAAATTGGTTATGTTATTGCGGCTACTTGGGGATACATACTTGAGTATGTTGAGGGCCCAATCAGGATTCATAGCGTTTGGCGCGTGGGTGAAAGTGGAAGAAATCTGTTCGGGCACATTGCGCCATGCATGTGCCCTCGGACCTTCTTTTGCGCGTGAACATCCCAGGACCTCGCATGACCCGTGATGCTGCTTCTGATGAGTACTTAGGAAGGGGTCCTGGTAGGTGCATTGAGATCTGCAATCAAAAGTGAAAGTGCGGTTGCAAGGTTCGGATTTGACGTTTGCCTGGGGTATGACTAGGACGTGACCGCCTCGCCATGAGATCTGGCAACATCAAGAACACTCTATGATGAAAGTTAGGTGAATATCATCAGCGCCATCCAGGCAGAGTCATCGTTGTCAGATACCACAGTGGCCAACATACTCTGGGTAGCCACATGAGCACCATTTTTTGTTCGTTATGGTGCTGAGCAGATAACCGTGCCTTAGGCATGGTTTGAAAAGAAGCGGCCGCCCAGCTGCCTTCAAGGCAAGGGAGGAGAGTTGGGAGCGCTGGAAATGGGGCTTGTGGCTTGTCGTGCCACCACCCCCAAAAGCGAGCCAGCACATGACCATCCCTCTGCATTCCTAAGAGCTACCACCCCTTCTGGCTCCTCCTAGTCATGCTTTGTGTTTGCGTGCCAGTGCTGGGCAAACGTATCCAACCCATCCGAGCCCAAAGCAAGGCCCGCTCTACACGACAATCTTCTAGCTTCATTTGCTGTCTGCGACTCACTTTAATACTTTGGTTAATCTTGCCAAATGGGCATCGCATTTTTCTAAAGTGCGCAGCGTATGCTCGTCGCAGATCTAGGTCATGGATCATCAAAGCTATTTCGTGAACTTGTACTTACAATCCCCGGCTAGGAGCTGTGTCAGCGAATCGGCCGCGGCGCCCACGTCAAGCCTTCCGTCCTCAGCCTTAGGCATGGGACTTGAGCCATCACCGGGTGATTCAGGCTTAGGGCTCAGGGTTTTTAATAGTAGTAGTAATAATAACAAACTAATGGCAATGATGATAAAAACAGCAATAGTAATCTTCAGCTTGCGGCATCCTGGATTTCAGGCGCTGTGCTCTTGAATTTCGACAACTACTCCATTCCCCACCACCTCAAAAGGCAAAATCCGCGCCTCCCAAAATGCCTGAGCTCGGGACTGGAGGACTACTTCGTTGCCCTCCGCCACTACCTTCTGGTGCCAATTCCGCGGAATTGCAATTTGAAAGAAACACGCTTCTCAACAATGAAGTTCCTAAACCAAAGTGTTCTTCTCTGGGCTTAAGCAATTCAATAATTCACACTTACCCTGCTTTCCGCCGCATGGCAACTTGTGGGCCACAAAGGCCTCTTGCCCTGTACAAAACACCTTCGGCTCTTCATGTCTTTCGCACCTGGGTTTCTAATGAGAACGGGCCGCTTGTTCTGGAGCTGGGATGTTTATTGATGACTGTCAAGAATTCAATTTCCTGGATGTGCCTGGATGCCCTCCCTTTGGATTCTTGATGATTCTTGGGACATGTGTAGCTGCTCCTGCTGCAAAGACCTCACCCCTTGCATGCCTGCCAGCCGTTCTCCACGGCCTTTTTGACCTTGACTGATCTTTCGCATGGGCGGAGAGGGGGGGGGGTGCGGCAGGCTCTCAAAAAAGAGGCCTTAGGGACCCTAGCAGTAAATGGGGCTGCATGCGGATTACAAAAAGACTAATCATTTTCTGCTAGGGCAGGGGATTTGATACGAACAATCTTGAGAAACCCCCAAATGCATTGCGAAGGCTTTGCCATGGAAGCCAGTGCATTATGGACAGTTCCATGATGAGGACCCATAAGCCCCAAGACATGATACAGTGGCACTCAGAACTCGAAGAACCCCTTAAGATTTCAAAAATTCAGGCGCAAGAAATTACTCATGCCCAGATTACTGCAGTATATTTCCTATTACCTTGTCATTACTATTATGATTATTACTATTATTATTACCAGCCGCATTTTTTTTTTCAGTATGAGCAGTCGCTTTGCCCGCTCTCAGGGCTTGACAAGCACGGGGTTCGCACGCAGAGTCTCGCTGGCGTAGCGAAGCGCCTGGCGCTAGCACCAAGTTGCCCCGGTGGTCTTGCTTCATATGGGGGCCCAAAGAACTGTAACAGGCTTTGGGAAACTGTGGGGGCGTACTGTTCTATAGTTACAAGCTATACAAGACCTGTTGGGATTTATGATGGCAATGATTCAGACTTCTATACTACTGCTGCTGCTAAAAATGCAACCAGCTGCCCTCACCAGCTCCTCCTCCTCCCACAATCCTACAAGAACAAAAAGCGATCACTGCTACTGCTACTCGCAGAAGGAGCTTTGCAGGGGAAGCAACAAACACAAGAAGCTCAGTTCTAAGAAGCTGGATAGCCAAGCTTTCCAGCTCATGCAGCAGGACGCAGTAAGAACAGCGTCGTGTTCAAGATTGTTGCGCAAGATTGTGATTATCCATTGTACAAATCATAATCGTAACAAAGCGACAGTGATGTGGCAATGCTTTGGGCGACAATTGTGTCAAGCAAACATCAGGGCCACCACGACTCTCATAGCTAGCGTGAGGGAAATGCGCAGATCAGGGCCCCCCAGCCTTAAAACAGAACTCCACCTACTTTTGGTTAGCTGGGAATGAAGAAATGGAAAGAAAATGGAAAGTACTATAATGGGTTACATAAGGACTACTATAGCAGCTACCTTATACAACCCATGATAGTACTTTCCATTACTATAGCAAACCAAAGGTAAGAGATCAGAAGGCTTCGGTCCAAAGGCATGCAGCCAACCTCGCCGTGCTGCGAGATGGCTGCGTCCATGACCTCGTAGTCCCCTTGTAGCTCCTGCAACTGGGTTGCTGTTAAGGAACCTAAATTAAGTTACCATAATGGGTATATATAGTACATAATAGGGTTTCCCCAATGTAATAACTTAATTTAAGTTGCTTAACAGCAACCCAGGCAAGCAACCATATTACCTAGAAATCTTCATGCTTAACCGTAGCGGACTCAAAAAGCATGAGCAAATAAGAAATCATCGGGACTCCGTAGCTCCGGGCAACCCAAAAGGGATCCCGAACTCTTGGAAACTCCAAGATCGTTGTTTATTGCGCTCGTGGTCGGTTCTCAAGAGCCGTGACCGGATCACTTGTACAAGTCGATGATGCGCTGGAATTTCCCTCTCCTGCCTTTGGGCACCTACCGGTGTTAGCCTTCTTGCAACACTTTTTGAGTCGTTGATACTGAGCCCCACGATCCCTTTGTAGCTTCCATATTATCTCTCCCTAGAAATCACAATATGAAACCCCCTGCAGGATTTCTCAGCTTCACATGTGATCCTCGTCGATGAACTGCACAGCTTCCCAGCTCTGCTCAATGGCGAAGAGGGCTGCGCATGGGCGCATGGGCATGAACTTACGAAGCGCTTGCATGAATGAGGGTTTCCAGAAGTTAGTGGCCCTTTTTGGGGACTGTCCCAAAAGCACAAATATTCTGATCTTCTGATATATTCGGGTCTACATTTGCCCCCCCAATTTGTGGAAACCGCCATAGAGTCATAGAGTGATCATGCCTGGGACTCCATGTATGTTGTGGCCCCCTGTTGGCTTCCATAAGCTGCTATGCAAAACCTGGGGGTGAGCTGGCCCTATGTGGCCAGAACGGTGGCCTGAGGCAGTTTCAGCAAACATCAGCGACAACGTAATTCTTACAATGGATATGATGGCTCTTTTTCACAAAGGGGCACGGAGAGCAACTCTATCGTTCATGCATTGGACACGCCCATGCATGCACACATTCACAAAAAGCATTGCGGGCGCACCTAATTCTTTGCTCTTTGTGAGCTCATTCGATGCGTACTGCAACGCATGCCAGTCGTTGGCGACCGCCTCGCAAGCTTACGTTGCAGGAATACATGGCCCAGAGCAATCTGTCGCAGTGCATACTAATCCGCTCATGCCAGTGCAAGTATATGCTTGCAGCCCTCATGCAGCCAAATAGGAAGCCTCGCTTAACACTTCCTGGCGACAACGCAAGCAGACCTCTCGACCCTGAAATGGGATCAATGGTGTAGAAGCATCTGGCTGACACATGTACGCATACTGATCTCCGGACCAGGTTTCAGGGTCATGATGAGGGGCGCTACATGTATGATGGCTGGAAATCGCACCCCCCCTTTTAAAAACCCTCCCGCCATTTACAATACCCCAAAATTAGGCGGAATGTTCATTGAAAGGGGGTGGGCTTGTTCATTATCAGGAGGAGGGGTTTACTGCTAACCCCTGAGCCTCTTTCATTATCTCGAAATCTTCTCGGAAGGCTTGGTAGAAGGCATAGCGGATGGCACAGCCGTCCTGGAGAACAGTAAGAACAACCTACACAGAAGATTAGCCACAGTAGCTCCTTTTTTCAACAGAAGTTGTTTTATGAACAGTAATAGAACAAGTAGGAATGTTTGATAGAGTGGCCAAACATGTAGAAACACCGAGAGACATAAGAGAATCAAAAACAGATTGCAACCAGCTGGGCATGGTGACTGTGTGGATTGCCTTTGCAATCACACGGGGCTTTCTGAAGGTATCCAAAGAATACCTGAGGAGGGCGAGTTGATTCCCTTTTGAGGCAGCTGGGTATTAGTGACCATTCTCAGACATGTACCCACTTGCTCCCGAAAATGATTAGCTGCTGGTTTTGAGAAAGGGGGAGTATGATGATAATGCGATGTCAAATCCAGAGGCAACTGCTCAAAGCCCGCTTATCAGCTGCATCCCAGTCCTGGCGAACTGCCTCGAGGACCACCTCTTGTGAGAACAAGGGGGCACAATACGCAACCCCTTGGAGCCTAATAGTAATAGTAATAGTCATAGTCATAGTAGTAGTAGTTGTTATGTTGCTGATGCGTCATGGGTCGTGATTGCGACATGCCCAAGAGCGGTAGGGACTATTGCAACTAGTTGGATTTTCAAGTGGTCGGCAGCGGGACTAGGCGAGCAACGTGTTTTGCCTAGCCAAGCCATTTATGCTTCTTGCTTCTTTTATGTTCTTGAGTTCAATCATGTGGCGGATTTGCTGTATAAACTGAGAAACCCAAACGTCGTATACCGTCTATGGACCAGATCTGCAACAGCATGAGTTGGTCACTTATCAACGGGTTGCTGGCCCCCAAACCATCACACCAGACATGACGACTTGAGGCTCAACCCTCCTCTGAGACACTATAGAATCCAAGTATGCTCTTGTGCGCTTAGCAATGGCCCTTAAATATCCGCAACTCCCAGCATGGGCTCCGGCCTCGCGATCGCAACGCAATGGCTGGGACGCGAATTGCAAAGCAAAGCCAGAACTCTGCAATGCCTCCGCATGTAGGTGGAGGTAGGGTACCCCAATATAGACCCCAATATACTATAGTCCATATTATAGGGACTCCCAAAAGGTACCCCTAATTTTGGGAAGCAACAGTAAGACAGGAAGATGAACTGGCAGCCGTGGTATCACAAGCAGAAGTATCAGGGCTGCGGCGGCGGTGGGGGCACGACTGGCCACGGGGTTGCGGGTGGTGGATGGTGTCTACCTTTATACAAGAAAGGCAGCCTCCCTGCCCCATCCTTATCTAAAGAGGGATCCACAGGTGTCGGTAGCAGCCTGATGCGCTTTCGTGATCTTTCATGCTTTCCCGATGCGAGGGTTGCCAAGATGATACGCAGTGCATATGCCATCTCCTAAGATGTAGGTGACCGCTCTGGAAGCTAAGACTATCGTTGTCATTGCGCATCAGAAAATAATCATTCCCAAGTAGAACAAATTCGCGGAAGTGGATCCTGGACTTACACGAGGACATACCATTAGCGCCCATCCAGAAGGGATGTTGGCAACATAGTAGTTTCCCTAAATGAGGGGACCCCAATATACACCCCAATATACTATAGTCCTTATTATAGGGACTCCCAAAAACGGTACCCCTAATCTTGGGAAACTACCACATAGAGGCATGCTCAGTTCCTGAAGCGCAGCTGCCAGACCTGCAAGACGAAAGCTTTGTCAGCCCGCAAGTTGTCGCCGGCAAATTGGATGGCCTGGCACACAGCGCATGATTTGGGCGTTTCCCAAAATTAGGGGTACCTTATTGGGGGTCCTTATAATAAGGATTATAGATGATTATAATATATTGGGAGTCTATATTGGGTCCCCTTGTTTGGGGAATCTGCCATTTATGAGGAGGCGCAGGAAGCCTGTGACAGTGCTCTACGAGAATTTGGTTCATGCCCCAAACGTTTGCGCTTTATTTCACCGTCTCCATTTAAGGACTGTGGCGCTTCACGCAGGCATAGAGGGCACCTTAAGGCAGCGTATCATTTTCTCCTGGAGCGGACTGGGTAAGCCATATGGGTATTCCCTGAAACGGAGGATATCATTACCCAATAGTGGAAATCAAATTTCAAATTCACAGTAACATGGAAAATCACATGGAAGCTGGCATTATATGTATTTCAGCCGGATCAGTGAATTCCCTCCAAAGGTCCCTCTGCCGCCACATGACAATTACATGTCCCATGCGCATGCGTAATTTTGAACTATAGTAACTATAGTTGCAAGCAACTTCGTAAAGGGATGCAGAAAAAGCCATCGTAGTTACCTTGGCAGGAAAAGACCTCTGGTTCCGCAGTTGTGACTAGCAGCTTGCTTCAATTGACTCCAAGCTGGGCTCCAGGCCCTCCAGTCCTGCTTCACAGCCTTGGGTACTCAAGGCCACCGTTCAAATGCATGCGATGGTGTTTGCATGGGAGGGGAAGGGAATCACAGCCATGGTTTTTCACCAATCAAGTCTTGCAGCGGGGGAGCCTTCAGCCCGTGTGCATGATACATGTCTTCGTGCATGGGCCCTTGTGCTGTGTTACAAGGGCAGGGTTGCTCATAGGTCAGGATCCAACATCTTGGACGTCTTAGCACAAACTCAGAAGCAGGCTGCCACCCCAAGTCTCTGGTCCATGCGAACCGCGAGGGGCCTCGCGGTTGCATGAAACGTGGTGGAAAGCCTCCAGCACCCAACAGGCTTCATTTGTACTCGCATCGCCTCAGACGTGGAACTAAGGCAATACTTGCGGTACCACGTTGTCACCTCTGCTGCCTGAGCTCCCTGCGCCTTTCCAAGCGCCTGCCAATCTCGAGCAACTGCCTCTTCAAGAAATGCAAGAAACAAAGGCTGTTCAAATTATCACCTCCAAGGCTGCAACGCCGTGTCTGGAAATCAGATAACAATTCAGAATCAGCAGCTTTCTAGGCAAAGACCTCCTTGCCTGAATCCAGGCTTTGCACTCAGCAGGCCTTGTAGGTGCGCTTGGGACGTGGCTAAGTGTCAAATGTGTCAACATTGGAGCGGCGTTTCCGGCTCGAAGGCACAAAGCTCGACATCCAAATAATTCAAGCGACGAACTGTCTACAATCATGTAGGTGCCTATCAAGATCGAGAAAGCTCTTGCTTCACAACCGGCCATGTCAATTCGTGAGAAAGCAAATCCTCATGGGGGTTGGAGTTTGAAATGGTGGCATTAGGATTCATCTGCTTATGCTATGTAACGGCCGTGCTGAGACTGCACTTCTCTCCCGTACAATCCACTACCTCCTTCGAAATTGCTATCCGTCATGCCCACAGAAAGCAACAGGAATCAATGCCTCGACATCATGTTTTGAAGCAGCAGCAACTACCGACGATGTGAACCCAGGGCCCAGCGAAAGCTTGTGCGGCCGCGCCGGGGCGCTTTTCGGTGGCGCAGCGATAGTCATGACCTGGACAGGCGCAGAGGCTTCAACATCTCGACTCAAGGAATCAGTCTCGGTACGTTCACAAAGCCAACGAAGCTTCCTTTGAAGGAAGGTGTGTCCATCAAATGCTACGTTTCCTAGTCGTCGTCATAAAGCCTGGCGTTCACCTGCTCTGAGCCCCAAAGCGGACAAACACCCCAAGATCTCCCGGAACTGGGCCGCTACTGCGGTCCTTACAAAGATTTAAGCGTCCTCTGTTTGAGTCAACTGTGTCCTTTCATCCCAAAAGGGAGGTGCCTGCGATCCCAGCTTGAAGCCCGCAGTTCCGCCCCAATGGATGTTGGATGTGACGTGCCTAGATAGAAAAATGGGCACTTGATTTGTTGCGCCCCGAGCGAGTATGGCAGTCTTTCGAGGCATATTCAGGGATCCCTTAATTTTGAAAACGACCTGATATCATGCGAACATTTCTGGGCTATGCATCTGCTCTCGCTTGTTTGCTGCTGCTCCATGCGAGTCCCATGTCTGTACATGATCTGTAAGGCAGCGGAGCGTGGTGTCAGTTGAACAAGCTCAATGCCGTATAGCGCCTGCCTTGTCATCTGTATATACACGCTCCTGGATCTGCATGGCATATGGTACCCGGCTTGTCTTGACAGATGCTTCTGCGCAGATGTTGGTCTAGGCATCCTATACTACAAGCCTTACTTTCATGAGGCTTTTCCATTTATGGTCCGCATGTGGTCTCTTCCTATATCCTCGTCCCTATGCGCCGCTCATGTTGATCGCTTTCATGACTACTCTGGTTGAATCATTGCTACCATCATTGGCCGCATTTTTTTCGTACCTGTCGTCGGCCCCTCGGCTGAACCACCAGGTTTCTGAGCAATTGCTTTGCATGCTCACGGATGTCAGAGTCGTCTGACATCAAAAGCCGCTTAAAAGTTCTGCGCAGTTGTCACATTTCCATGATACAGTTCTCGATGCTATAGGACGAACACGCCTAAGCAAAGGACCACAATAAAATCCTCTACTCCCTTCCGTCTTTGGCAACTGCACACCCAAACCTATCACATTTTGTACACCGGCTTCTCGAGGACGTGCTCCTGCCACATCGCAATTCAAAACCAAATGCATCCTCTCCCACTCCCAATATGCGGTGGTACAGCCTATCCGCAGTGATCGCAGCAATGGGTGAAAGGAGTTACTATGAAAAGGTATGCGCTCGTCCCTGGGTAGCACCTGCTTCCGCCCATTTGGCCACCGTGCTGTGGTGTAGATACCTCAGGCAGATGACTCTTTGTGAAAATGCACACTGTTGGCCACAAAGCAACTCCAACCACAGCCAAAACAGAATCAATGAGGACAGGATGCGCACCCACCTGTACCCATCGCTTCCCACAAAAGGCTCCCTTTGAATGTCCAGCCGTGGCCAATTCTCTTCTGGCCGTGGCTTCTCTGTAACCTGCCAGGTCCACCATCAAGCAACATTTTCTGTGTAGCTGATACTTGCTTTCACGCTCTTTGCCAATGCGGCTACTCCTTCTCCTCCTCCACGTGATACTTTTGCCGCTAACACCACGATGGTGACGGGGACCACTTCTGAAAGCGTGCCAAGGGCTTGAAGGAATCCTCTTGATCATAGGCACATGCTAAACAACTCTCTACAAATCCGCATGAACAGGCCATGCGATCCCCGTGCACACTGTCCACCCCCTAACTGAGGACTAAGTGGCTAGTTCCCCGCAATAGTCCAATCCCGAAAGCCTTGAGCGCTTTATCTGGTGATCCATTTTCGAGGCACTTTGCTGCGCCGGGCAATGTTGCAGCCCCTGTCTTGAAGTCTCTTACCCTTGAAGCCTCTTCTGCTAGCGGCAGCTGTGAAGCCATCTGAGCAGAACGAAGGAGCCGGGCGAAAATGCCTCAGATGAAGACAGGATCCAGGTTGCTGGTTGTGGGTAGGAATGAGGGAGTTGTATAGAATGAAACTAAAGACTCAAGACTCAAGCGTAGGTTTACGGTTCCGAGAATGCGAAAGAAAACGGAAGCCACTAGGTTGTTTTGATTATACATGGGCTACTGCACGGATCCACTTCTCCGTTCATTCCCTATAATGACAACCAATGAGAACAGCGCAGGTCAGGGGCGATACTTGGAATCTGTCCACCAACTAGGGTAAAAACAGGCTTGAATAAAAAGGAAAGGCTGGGTTGGTGCCAGGGTTTCCTACAAATTCCCTGGCAAAGTTGTTCTCCTTCCTGAACGTTTTGGCATGCTCTTTTTGGTTGTCTTGCTGCAGGAAGAGCTGTCAGGACCTAAGGAGGCTATCGTAATGAAGTAATACAATAATATAGTAGTACAGTATCAATATAGTAGTAATATAGTAGCACAGTAATACTTAATAACATAGTAGAAATATGGGCGTATAACACTCACATAATAGTAATACGGTGTAGTGACATAGTAATATATACAAAACCTTTTGGCGGCTTGCGATGCGAAAGCTCATGCGAAACCCTTGCCTCCCCGTTCAGCCAAAGCTAAACTCCAACAAAGGAGGACGTCAAGGCATATCACTTCTGTTTACCACACAGCGCTCCAGGATGAAAGGTGGAGATAGCGCTTGATGCCTGCCTCAAGATCTTAAGGGCCAGCACTCTAGACAGGCCCGCTATCAGCTATGACGAGATGGCAGCTTCTTGCATCGAAGCTACCCTCGCGCACAGCCGCTGTGTGCACTCCTGTATGACGAGCGTTTCAACTTGGGGCGGGGAGCAAACCACCCTGCAACGAGAACAAGAAGCAGGGACCCAACATCATCCAAGCACAGCGCTGTAGCTGAGCTGTATGGCCCGCGTGGGCCAGCATCCCGCACAAGACTAAATCCAAAGCCCTCGGGAAGGCAACGCCACTCAGGTTCATGAGGCCAGACGTAGCAGCAGAGATCTTCTGCTCCAACATATGAGATTGGGCAGTGCTTTGCTAGTCGTCGTTGGGAGCAGGATCAGCACACTCAACATCGGTGCTCACGAAACAAGAGCCCGGCAAAGGTGGCCAATGTTGAAAGTCCATATCTAACTCGAAAACGAAAATGTCCTGGCTGGAGTGGAACTCGTCCCATCTCCTGTCAGCATTTCAATCGAATCCGTCGACGCGCAAACACTACAAGCAAACGTGCCGAGCCCTGCCCAAGCCTTAAAATCAACGTCCAACACGTTTGACATGTAGTACCCCCATGCAACTAAGCTCCCGAAAAGTAGGCATATCCACCCTACAGTTGCTTCTTCCGTTCTTCTTTGCAGCCCCCTCTACACAAGACACATTGGGTAAGAAACTTCTACACGATGTGGATATGGCTGGGAAATATCACGGTGTCTCTTTTTGATCCTCTCCTTCCGCCCTCCTTCCCGTCAATGCATATGGCTCCAAGCAGGAGCTAGAAAGTTACAGAACTCGTTTGGATTTAGTAAAGCTCACCTCATTCAACCCGTGCAATCAACCCTTGGCACTGCATGTGGCGATCAGAGCGACAAAGCCTGCATTTGTTCACGACGTCAAAATAGAAATGAAGGCTGATCTTCTTTGGAAATACGAACATGATTACAAGCGAAAGAGGCATCACAGTGAATGCAGTCACTTTCAAGGTATAGAATATTGAAGTGTGGGGACGACATTCCTGGCGTCTCCTCCCGAAGCATCTCGTCTAGGCCGCGGCCGCTAAAGGCATCGCGGAAAAGCTTCTCTGCTTGTTCCTGGCTGACAGAGCCTCAGCAGCATCTCAGGGATGACTTGGCGTTGATGAGTCATTGTATCATGGGTTATTCGTTATGAGTGGCGTCCTCAACTACTGAGCCAGAACCTGTATTTTGGTGCTCGGCACCCCACTTGCAACTGCTCAGGGACATGGGTGCCTCCTCGTATTAAGCCCAGGGCAGAATCGAGGCCACCCCTCTCTTTGAACGGGAGGGCCGGAAGAGTCTTCTGATCCTCACCAAAAGGCAACTCTTCCACACCAGGCATTACCAAAAGGCAAGGGAAGCTACTTTTGGGACGTTACGTGGGGCAATGCCAGCGTGAGGTCCCCAGGGAAGGTTGGCTCATCTGAATGGGAGCCAGGTCATCTTCCCTCGACCCGAAGATCTAAAAAGCATGGGCATTCCACAAGCCCCCACCGCAGCGAAAACCTTGAAAAACCGTCCCTAACAAGAATCCCACACACGATTCCTCTTGAGCCCCCTTAAACTCCATCCCTGAACTGCATGAAAGCCCGGTCCTTGGCCAGAGCGGATCCGTTGGTAGGCCTCCGCTATGCGCCGGAAGGCCTCACCCTGCTTTTCGGCCTGCAGAGTGATGGAGAGGGCGGGGTTCTGCAAAATGGCCACACCTTATGGGGTATATGGGGATCTTATTATAATACACCCAAAGCCATATTCTATCTACTTAAGGGGGACTATATTAGGGGATTACTTTATGGAGACTCCTGTGAAGGACCTCACAATGTGAATGTGTTTCTGGAGGGTGGCATCTACAATCATGCATGGGTATACCTGGAAAACCACCCCTCCAGTATGCTACATAGCCAAAGACAATCCACGTATGGGAACAGGCGCAGTTTCTCGAATATCGACAACTTACTTGACCATCAAGGGTTGAGATAAATATGTGAAGAGGTTCTATAATATCCTCTGTTCAGTCGCCCCGAGCAATAAATGCTCTATCATATCAGGTGGCCAAGGAAGGCCCGCGAGCTTTGATGCATGCAGTGTTTCATGTAACTCCAAATACCGATGCCCCAAGATCCAGACAACGAACCAGAAGCAAATTTTAGGACTTGAAGAGAACATGGAAACACCAGAGCCTTGGCTTACTGGGAGTTAGTAGGGAATGAGGGAACATATTACATATGGAGCACATAGGGATCATAGTATTTAGGATAATATTCCCTCATTCCCTACTGAGCGCCAGCAAGTTGGAGATTCTATAGGGTCTGCTTTAGGGATTCATCCTGCCAGTCACTGCTACCAAGCAGCAAGCTTCTCATGATCTACGTTAGCCCTCAGCCGCAAAGCTCTGAGTTGTAGAAGCCGCACGGAGCAAGTGGCCAATATCCCACGCGAAAGGTCTACGCGCACTGCATGCTGTTGAAAAACCTCAGACCACCTTGGTAAATTCAAAGAAAACCTGATCCATAGCTTAAGGCTTATGAGCGCTAATCTGCAGAGACAACTCTCCTCCCTGGTCACTCTGTAGCCCCTTCCACACCCAAATTTCAGCTTCCCACGGAAAGCAAGGGGCATTGATTTGGACAATTTTAGGGTTTGGCGAACTCTGCCCTATGCCTGCCCATTTTGTGAAGAACGGGGATATCCCTCGCATGTCTCGTCAGAAGAAATGACCAGAAGCTATGTGGGCTTTTGAGAACATCTTGGCGCGCACTCGCATAGTGAAAGAAAGGCGCGGGGAGGCGAACCGAAGGCATGACATTTCCAGTAGGCAGAAGCAAGAGCCCCAGTGGAAATTGACAGTAGTCTTCACAGAGCTTCTGCGAGAGTTCCTTGCTAGTTTGGGAGCCTTACACCCCAGGTTTGATCCCTCCCTCTCTCTCCCACACACGGCACTATATCACCCTTCAAACCTCGTATGAAACCCTAAGTACTGACTCCTACGTAATTATTCTTACCATTTCTATCTTTACTATTGACTGTAAGTGATCTTGTTAGCAGTTTTGCATTAATACTATTCCGAAGCCTCGGCTCCGCTGGCGAGGTCGGGATGCGTGCGCATAGCAGCTCCTAATCCAGATTCCGTGGCCCGGAACCAAACAGCTTGAAAACAACAAGTGAGGCTATGGTCTAAACTCCTTAATTAAAGGGGGTTTCATCGGGGATTATACAGAATTTAGGGTTTAGGGTCTAAACTCCTTGAAGGGTGGATATAAAAGGGATTCTATAGGGTCTTATTCTAGGTGATATCAAGGGGGATACTAGGAGTTTAGACTACAGCTCAACTGATGCTTGTGTTGGGTACTAAACTCAAACAAGGGGGAGGTAGATTCCTTGAAAAACTACAGTACTTCTATAGTATCGTGTAGCAATCGTAATCGTAACATAATGATAACAGTTATTATAACCCTAAACCCTAAACCCTAATAGTAACTGTATAGTAATACTAGATTTCGCCAAGGCTCTGAGGTAGGCTGTGCGGACCTCTGCCTCTGTGGCACCTGAGGAACAGAGGGCGGGAGTTGGTCTTACTGTTGATACTGAGATTCTTGTGGGTTTAGGGTTTAGGGGTTTAAGGTTTCGGGGTTTAGGGTTTAGGTGTTTAGGGTTTGGGGGTTTAGGGGTTCAGGCTTAAGACCTTAAAGAATAGAATATCAGAATACCAGAGTTCGGAATCACTTCCCCCAATCTGAAATACGAGTTTCCCACATATCTGCCCACAAGACTACAAAAGGGCCAAGACGACCGTTAATTCAGGGGGAGTCGTTTATTTAAATTTGAACGCGATGTTAATTGATGTCATTGCGATTTTTGAGCACTTTTTAAATTGGGTTCTATGTTCGATTAGGTTTTTGAATCGAGTTTAATTGGTTTGGTGTGATTACGATATAACATTGATTTCCAACAGCTTCTTATTTAGATTTTCATGAGATTACAATGGCTTTTAATTTGATGTATTTAGCTTTGTTACGATTGTAATCAGGTTTAATTCATCGGTCTTTTATTCGATTCAATCCATTTCTATTTTTTAATCCATTTCCATTTTTGATCTTAAGTAAATTTGAATAGGATCCTACTTGATCTCACTAATTGCGTGTCGTACAGTAAGGGGGTGAGACGCTTAAACACGAGTTATGGGGAAAGGAGCATGGTATATGGTACTTGGGGTCATGCAGGATCTTTAGGAATCTGAGTTGAACTAGTGTCCCCTTTTGGCATCGCAATGCCCAGAAATGTTTTGCCTGGGGCATGTGGGGGCTACTGACTTTTGCGACAAGCGAAAGTTGTAGAGAGACAGCGTTAGCAGCTTCATGCGTTTGCTCCACACTGCACATCAGCAAATGTTCATATTCAACTGGCAAGCTTTTGGGGCCTGGAAACGCGTGTCTACGACATAAGGGCAGTAAAAAAACCTTCTGAGCTGACAGATCAAGCTTTCATGGAATCATGGTTTGTCCAACTCGCAGCAGGAGTCTGGCACTTTGTCAAAGAGTTCATAGAAGGTAAGCGTTTCGTGAGATTCCAGCTGTGGACAACGTATGACGCAGGCCTGGAACTTCTTCATGCCATGCTGTTTCTGTTGGCAGGTCCGGGCCATGTGCATCTGCCGGATGCTCTACCACAAACTGACGTGGAACCTCATAGAGCCCCTTTCACGCGGACACTAGTCCATATTTTTGCCCTGTTCCCCATAGCTGGTAGCACTCATCAGTGCTGCGCCTGGCCGCAAGCCAAGCACTTGGTAAGGGTCTTCGGCACACGCAGGTGTCCTGCCAGGAGATGAATACAAGAGGCTGGAAGCTATTTTTGACCAGTATTGTGGAAGGATTGCAAGGAGGGCCTTCCAAGCGGGATCATCGTCAGATTTCCTGGGGCTCACCCGTGGACGTAGAAAGATAACAGCATATAACAGATGAGGCTGGGAAAACTCACCAGCCAGCCATAGACACATTGCCGTGAAATTCCCTTGGGCAGCCTTGCGTTGAAGGCTCAATCTTGGGGAACGCGCCTACCCTTGCAATCACCACCTGCCGTCCTCATCGACCGGGATAAGATGCAACTGGAGGACGCGCTGGGCAACCTGAGTACCTCGGCTACGCGGCATGGAGGCGAACATGGAAACACCATTATTTAAGTTAAGCAATAGAGATTATTAGTAGGGTAATTATGCAGCTCCATTCCCCCACTCCAGTGGTGAACCCACTTCGGCTTGTAACATTCCATGCAGAGAGCTGAGCAAAGCAGCGAATGCTTTCGGAGCACTGGCAGTTCAGTCGGATTTTTTGGAGATGCAATAAAACCTAAGAATCACCGGCTCAAGCGTTCGGAGAAAGGATGGAAGGCATTCTGACGTGAAATCAGGCTTGCATCGTGTAATAATCATAGTAACAGTAAAAAGAAATACCAGCAATAATAGTTTTAGTTGTGAGATGTTGTAACCACACTAATATTTTGCCACTTGCATGGTACTGACGGTATAAAAAGGTTCGAATCCGGCAAAATCTGACTGAAAGCAACTCACATGCAGCAGTATAGCGTTTAGGGTTATCTTTTAGCGCCTGGGAATACTCTTGGGGGTAAAGAAGGGCATTTTGGGGAAGATAACTTCGTAGGAGGTCAACAACCTTCAGTTTATCAACCCTGAGAGTCTAAGGCAGCTTGCCGTGAAAGTCCAAATGTGGGCCGCTTCCAAAAAAACTGGGAGTGCAGGCCTGAACCCCGCTATGTGCTCTTTGGTCTTTTTAAAACATGGAATATTCAACGTCCAGCTTTGGTTCGTTTGATCCTGCAAACATGCTTTCTGTCACTGGACGGGCTGCCATTACTTTCACGATGCATGTAAAGCTCCTCCTTTCTTGTTGACTGTTGCTCTACGCTGCAAGTCTAGATCCTGAAATTGCCATTTCGACAAAGAGCTTGAGGCGACGGCCCCCTGTTGACTGCTGTTCTACGCTGTAATTCTAGATCCTGATATTGCTATTGCCGCAAAGAGCTTGAGGTGCGGGCCCATCTCGGAGTCCATGCAGCACGTCGCAGCATCCAAGAGGATGCACTAAGTCAGACTCTTTTGTGTCAGCCTCTGCCTATGCAGCAACATATCTCTTTTTAGGACCTTTGCCACTGGGTTGCCGGAATTTGGGGTAGAGAGGGGTAGTGTAACAAACACGTGAAAGTTCCCCGAACCCCTCCTCCGCTTTGCAACAGGCAATGCAGATTGTGGAATTCCTTTGAAACTGCCTGGTCCAATCATCTCTACGGTCAGGCTGTGATTGGCTTAAAGTGTGTTCAGTTTTGGCCAGCAAAGGCGTGTTTTGGTCATGTGGCAAAGCATCAGCGTCAGGATCTTGGGCAGTGTCAGGGTCTTGGACCGCGTGGCAATCAGCGGATAGCATCAAACAGCTCCTAACTCCAAGCTCAAATATGTTTTACAAGGGTGCTAGGGTGGAAGTTCCGGATAGAACATCAAGGTGCAGCGTTCCAACTTTTGAAGAAGACTGCTGCAACTCATGCAGCTGCACCTCAAGCTGAACGCGGTCTAAACAATAGTCGGAACTGTAGTTTAAGAGAAGAAATAAGGATCCGGATCCAGACACATCACAGTGGAGCGCCGCACCCAGAAACCCCTAGCTGCACGTGAAGCTTACGAGCCAAGCGCTTCTTCAGCAAGGAGCTGCATCATATGCTGTCTTGGACATGCCGTTCTCTGGTCCAGGTGAAACGTTTTGATCACGAGAGGTGTCTCTAAAGCAACAGCATCTCCTTCCAGAATGACAATGAGGGTCATCGGGGGGCTCATCATATTTCATGACCCTTTTTTCTGATTCCATGCAGGCTATCTGAGGAGTGTACAAGGCAAGAACACTCACAATTCTCCAAGCTTGCTCTGTATTACGCTCGGGGTCTCCTGATTAGGTCGACCCATCTCACAGCCTCAAAGACGGAGCCTTAGAGAACACGAAGGGCACAGGGTTTACGAATTGCTCAGCTTGGTCAATGTAGAGGATTGCTGGCCGTATACACAGGAACTGTAAAGAGGATTTACTGTAATTATATGGATGTCCTGCAGTGACATGAGGGATCTTTTGCGGATGAAGGGTCAGGCACTCAACACAGGCCCAGCCAAGAGGGCTGGTTGTTAATCGTGGTGACCTGAAGAACCCGCATGTAAGTAGAAACTTGCAACTGACAAATTCGTGAGCTGGGCGATCCGGTGCCATCCGTCACCTGCATGCCTTCAAGGTCTGCTGCTGCGAGGTGGGTCACAGGAACTACAATTATGATACTTGATAGAAGAATGCTTGGACTTACACAGCATGACTACCAGTGTGTCAGAAATAGTAACAGGCAGGAATCATCATGATTTCCCTTGTCATGAAAGCCTTCCTTTGCCTGACCACGGTCCCATGTAAGGCTCCCGCTGACAGTGTCCTCAGAGTTGAGCAGCATGTGATTCCAGAGGAATTCCGGCAAGCAGGGGGATCAAGGAGTTGCTAGCGCCAAGCTTGTGGTCTCCACGACTTGTCTGCAAAAGTGTATGTTCATCTTGCATGTTATCACAAAGAAGGATTAGCTCATGAGTGCCTGCCTAACTGCGTAAGCCTTCAGATATTGGGATGCCTTGTGCAAATCATGAATATCTTCCTCCTCCTGCTCATCATGGTTTTCATCATCATCATCATCTCCTCAGACAAAGTTACCCCAATACTCACGACCTTATACGTTGGGGGCCATATTCAAAAGAATAAGGGGATTTGTCATGTTATTCATCATGGCATATCGTGGCACCTGTCTGGGAGCCGAATTAAGCCGCTCCGCTGACCCCAGATGGGCAGTTCCTTGCTTGATCATGAGACCCAGTGAGCACAGTTCTTGGAAGCTGAGCAGATCCCACGGACATGCTTGAAAGGTGGCCTCGACCCCCATGAAAATGCTATGTACTTCTTACCTGTCCTAGTTTTTCAAGGAACTAGACGCGCAGGCTGCTTCAACACAAGGAACTTCACAGTACTATGGGTTACTCTCAAGATTATGGACCACTTTTGGTTAAAGGGTATATTGCGGCACCTAATATTTCGGGGTACCAAAATGGGACCCTAATTTGGGGAACTACCCCTATCAGCTTTTCATGACTTTCTGGGGCTTAGCGTGACGAACGGAAGGCCAGGAAGCTATTCTCGCATCAGCAGGACAAATCCTGGGTTGCTGTTAAAGAACTTAAATTAAGTTACCATACTGTGGATTTATTATATATATGTATATATACAGATAATTATGTTTTCCCCAATGTAGTAACTCAAAGTAAGTTCCTGAAGAGCGACCCAGAATCTCAAGCTTGGATTGCTGGGGTCCATGCCTTGCATATGCTTGCCTGGCTGCGATCTACATCTCAGCGTCTCTTACTGCTCTGGTCCCACTTACCGGAGTCCTCCATAGGAGGCACCGCCACTTGGAACCCCATTTTTCTTCATATTTTGATGAATTTCACATCTCCCAAAGTCCTAAACTGTAAAGGTGAACTATGGGGGCTGAGCAATGGGCAAACATAGTGTCGAGAGCATCGGGCCAGCAAGTAGAATGACAGCGCCTCATGCACTTGATTAGTATACTTTCCGCAGACGTATGACCGTATGACAGCTCAGAGCCAAGTGCCGCATTGCGAACCGCGGCTAAAAGGATGTTTCCCAAAAAATTAGGACCTCAACATATGAACCCCAGACACTACAGGCCTTGGTATCCCCCAAAAAAGTACCCCTAATTTGGCGAAACTCCGGATAACATCAGGCCTCTGGAAGGGCAATTGCCTTGGGCTTAGATGAGCTATAGTCTGAATTCCCAGTATCCCGCCTAGATTAACCTTATAGTACTCTCCTATATAATCCCCTATAAAGAGTTCAGAATGGCTCAGATGTTGCCGAAGAGGTCCGGCAGAATTTGTTCTACTAGATTATTCGGCGATCCTCCTGGCGCAGACATCGTACGGCATAACCCTAGCACCTTGTATATGGGTTCTTTGCCAAATTGTGGACCCCTTGTGGGCATAGATATCATATTTACGGCACCTTATATTTAGGGGTACTAGAATGGGACCCCAATTTTGGGAACAAGCATATAGGTTTTGTGCTTCGATGGAAATCTGGGTCCTGCTATGACATAGCACATCGACTGAATGGCTGCCCGCTTATGGTTAACGGCCAGTGACACTATGCCCCAACAAAAAATGCGTGCGCACCCCCAAAAAAGCCAGCAGGACAGTCGCGGAGCAGTCTCCGGAAGACTATAGAAGGCTTCAGTGTCCTGTCAATAGAGGACTCGTGACGACGAGCCATTTGCGGTGCAAAGGGGCGTCCCGCACATCTACACGGATCCAGAAAGGAAAGCTGCTTACGGTGCTTCCGTCAAAGAGCCAAGGTCTTCGAAATATCTAGAACCAGCTAGAAGGTCAGAAGGACATCACAAGGCAGTTCGCATCAAATGTTGCACAGAAGGTTCGCCCGGTGGACTTTGTCTGTATGTTTGGACTGGCATGCAGCCTGCTCCTCGCATAGGCATACCATTAAATCTGGACTTGAAGATCATTTGGAGCAGGTTCCTGTGCTTCTTTTGCTGGGTAACTGAAAAAGGACACCTAATTTACAGAAACCCACTAAATCTATAACCTCCATAAACCACTGCAAAACCGCAGTTTCGTGATTCTTCCATGTTCTGTTCCATGTGATTCTCCGTGATTGGAGCGATATACCCTAAACTCCCATAAAAGCCTATAAAACCCTATAACTATAATTACCCTACTTTTGTAACGGTAAACCCCTCAACCACCCGTAAATCTGCCCTAAAACCCTAAACCCTAAAAGTCCTAGATCCCTTATAAAGCCACGACCAAGCCTTCAGCATGGCAACTTGTGAAGGAACACCGCCACGGGCCAGGTTTAGCCTTGGCCCCGCTGCTTTTTAGGGGTTTGAAGTCTCTTCGGGGGCTTAGGGTTGAGGGTTTAGGGATCATACAGGGTTTAAGGGGTTACAGTAGGCATTGGGGGTTTAAGAATTGGGGGTCTAGGATTTAAGGGCGGGGGTGTATTTAGGGATGAAGAGGCCGTGCTACGGGGGTCAGGATGCCTGACTGCCGAATTGGGAATGGGGGAGAGAACCGGCTTATAAAAGACAATTCAAAAAACAATTTTGGGGGATTCTTCCACCAGCCTCATCGAAGCATGAAGTATGACTAAGCTGGAAGGATTACAGAAAAGGCTTAGGGATGCAAGATACTTCTAGACAGGCTCTACGGGGCTTGACAGGGAGCTTGTCATCAAGGATCTTTCTGGGTGGTCCCCAGTTCGGATCCTTGCATTTGCGGGATATAGGAGCCCTAGCTTTGAGATACTGAAGACATGTAAAGATCAAAAAATCTGCACACATCAGCCCACGGCGCAGAGATTCTTATTGCTGCTTTAGTGTTCATGCCTTTGGGCCTAAAGGACCCCTGCATGAGCCGCGCAAGGGGCTCTTGATGTTGGGATGTCCCTTGAGGGGTTTCGTAGTCAATTGTGCCTAGGACGTTTGAGCCCCCGGTTATGGGTGTCAATGTATTCTTTTCCTGCGAACCTCACCAACTCGGCAGAGCTCCGCACATCAACGGGCCCATAGGGGCTCCAATGGACTCACGGTAGGTGCTCCTTTTCAGTCTCAGAGCATTGACGTCTGCTCCGGAAGTCAGGCTTTTGAGGCGGAAGGGCTATCAAGGTAAAGGGGTTCAACCACTCTGAAGCCATACTCGGGTACATCCGCCCTTCAGCACATATCAGCACCCTCAACGGATTGATACTGCCTCGGGTCTAGCAAGCTGTGCAACACGCTGCAGCATCTTCTCCCCTCAAGTGTCCTGAGACCACCTGACCTGAGCACAGGCACGGGGCCAGCTCCAAATTTGCCATGCGCGGGTCTGAAGAACGTGTGGAAGTGTCGTGTTTGGAGAGCCATGTCATCAATAAGCTGCAGCTGACAATGCCATGATTGCTGGGAGGCAGTATTCAATCTTCACTTGTAGTCGCCACTGGCTCATTTCTCCTGAGTCCAGATTCACTCACATCTTTAAAATATGTATATATGTATATATATGTATATATATCTATATGTATGTGTGTGTTAATTTTGCCAACGCAATACCACGCCTGTGCACTGTAACCATCGCTCCAAGCCTCTCTGAAAGCAAGCAGACCTGTCCTATCTTAATCTGTATTCTCTTAGATGTCCAGCCCCACTTCGCAGCAGTTTTACCTTCTCTGTTTGCACTATTGGCACACTTCCGGGATGGACTTCCTTCTGCATCCTTTACGCCTGAACTGTTCTGGGGCAGCCACCCGGCCCATGAGCCAGTTCCCATGGAAACCATGGCCTCACACTCAGAGGCAGCCCCTTAACCTGGGAAACACTAATTGCAAAATGTGGCTTCGGAGCCGCTGTGCAACTTGTAAAGCCTGCTCCCTCATCTGTGGACCTGTGGTATCTCATGCACTCTGTGCCAATGCTTCGAACCGTCCTTGTAAGATCCCCATGTAGAAATCTCCAGGAAGGAAGTTTAACTCCACATCCCAAGAAGCTGTTACAATGGATGATCTTGCCACTAGCACATCCGCTGGGTGAGGCTGTCATGGCAAGCTGCCATCTGTATTGACAGTAGCCCCTCAGTGAACTGAAAGATGAACTCCAAACCACGACTACGACAAGCCTCTGACTGCACAGCTTGTATACTACAACGCTACCTGTACTGTGGGCCGGTTTCCCACAAATTCCAAGATTGAAAGATCTCTCCACATGCGGCGTCACTTCTGGCGGCAAAGATGTGCGAAAGCGCATGCTCAAGCTGCCGAGTTGCTGATCTGGAGTTGTTGTTGACAGGATTTCGCCCTGTCCAAATGCGAGTGGGCATGCATGTGCTTGCGGCCTTTTGAATTGTCAGTCCCTGTGTGGCTGCGCTGATCGCCGGTCTATATGCATCAAGGCCGTGATCCCATTGCGCTTGAACACGAAGATCAATTGGGCACTCTTCATTTTCTACCATACTCAAAACCTGACAAGTATCCTTCATAGTATAAACAACATCCCAATACTGAGCAGGCCGAGTGTTTCACATTGGACTTTGCCATTAACAGAAGGCATGGTGCCGCACCATGCCTCCAATGGGGAAGTACCTGAAACAAACGCAGTTGCTTGCAGAAAACATGTACTGCTGTTTCTTGCAGCAAACATAGAAATGGAGCGCATGATGGCGATAGTAGTGTCGTTGCTTGTTTTATTCTGGTCATTACAACAAAGGCAGTACAATAGCGGTAAACCGAAGATCTTGACCCAAGACTAGAATAAAAGCCACATGATACAAATACTCACCAGACCGAGATAAAAATAGTAGTAAAGTAGAAATACCACTTTCCTTAAAACCACTGCGCAACTGCTGCATGCCAGACTAGCACATGCAACAGTCATGACAGGGGGGTGGGGCAGTCTTTTTTTTTCTGGCAGATGCCAAGGATTGTACGGGGCATTGCAAAGAGTCGTTGATAATGTTTCGACCTTCTGCGGTTTCCAGGTGCCGTACAGCAGGCGATGGCAGGGCTCTTGAACCCTGCCGTGTGTCCTGACTTCTTGAGCTGCTCAGTAGAGGCCAAGGGGCGCCCCTGGAACACATCCCTCCCCTTTCGACCTGCTGAAAAAGGCTCCCCACGATTCCTAAGTCCGGGACTCCGCTCTCGCTAGCTTAGCCATATCCATCTGCGGGACTTCGCGGGTGATTGGCCTAGGTGTCGGCTTCCATGTGCACTTTCCCTACATGAGGGGGGGGGGCACGGCCCTGATGGACTTAGAACTTAGAACACTGTTGGGCATTCTGTGACGGCCATGGCCTTATCAAAAAGGCAATCTCTCCCAACACTGCTTCTGACTCGCCATGGTAATTACTCGGAAGCCGGTAGCCGGTAGACCATCATCTCCATGAAGCTGCAACGACACCGAGGTCATGGCATGCAACAAGACATTAATTTGGGCCTCATGCCTTATTATAGGTAGGGCTTAAAGTACCTTGATTTCCAGTGTTACTTACAGCTACCCTGTCCGTCAACTTTCAGATCAATGCACCCACACGAGCATGGTCTGCAACTTGGTTGTACTGTAGATATGGCCGTCGTCCTCAGTAGGAGGGTCTTGAATGGCTTTTACGATGAGACCTTAAAAATTAGCAGCGCTCCTCATGGTTGAGTATGCCAGAAGCTCACAAGCCCATCCCTGCTGTCTGGGCCAGTCAAGGTATATTCAACCTAAGCTGGCCTCCAACTTGTGATGGAGGCCCTTTTCTTTAACCGCCTTAACTTAAGCATTGTCGATTTCTCTCCGTGCCAGCTCAAGTCTACGCAGGTGCGTGGCTGTGGCCCAAAGCCTGTACAACCACAAGGCCATGCACTTCGGCTTACATCTTCTTACTGGTGGTTAGTAGGAAAAGGGGGCAAGTTATAGGGACTACCAGAAGAGGTTCTGGTGGAACTAGTAGTGCAGGAAACCATACCCCATTTCTCTACTGACTCCCAGTAAGTCTGGTGAACTCCAATGAATGGACTCCCAAAGACCTGGATACCTTTCAGGAAGCTTGTTAAGGGCGTATAGGAGGGCCATTGTCTTCGTTCTCAGACAGGGCTCCAGATGTTGTTTTATAGGGCATCCTGACAATAGCAGAGCGGTGACAAGAACAAGGAATAGCAATTAATCAGAAAATAAATCTGATTGAATGAGTACTGGTCAGTGGCATCCTTGCAAGACTGAATATCACGTATACTTACCGATGCATGGCACCTCAACAGAGTCCACCAATGACTGCAAAACGGTGCGAAGGCATCGAGCTGAGCAAGAGTCCTGATGACCCTGCGGTTTGGATCGGCAAGTGATTAATGTTTTTTTTTTTGTTTGCACTTGAGGGGTTGAATGAAGGTTATGTCTTCAACCTTAAATACTGCTTTTTCAAAGAGAGTGTTGGCCATGGCTCTGGAAAGAGAAGGGCCAACCCCTAAACTTGTCCTGCTCTCCTAACTTACTTCATGACCCTGCCACATTCCCATCGTATTCCCTGACGATCCCCATTCTTGATTATTGAGGCTGCTCCACATGAGGCGGCGCGAAGCATTGCCGGCCGCCCTTTGTGACTTGGCGCTACGCCTCTAGGATGTTCATGCGAGCCAGACTCTGGAATCCCTGTAGGAATTATGGGGGTTATCTAGGGGTTATATAAGGACTACAGGGTTTATATTGGGGTTATATAGGGATGGTGGAAAAGAAAATGGAAGCTACTATAATGGGTTCCTTTCCAGCAGTCAAGCTGCACCTTCTAGAGGGCTTGGGGTGTATGTTAGAGCTTCCTTCAGGGGCCGAGGGCCTCAGCTTCCAGTTTTTTTGAATGCGCAACAACTCTTTTCAGCAATTGGGCTCAGGGCAGGCAACATGGGATGCATATGTTGGACCGCCAGCTGAAATCCCCCTAGACATATAACACGCATGGTCTTGTTTGTAAATACTTCCCTGAGGTTATACTATAGTAGAAAGGATAACTTGATAATTCCTGTGGAGACTACTGCCAGAAGTATGGGTACATTGCATCAAGGGAAGAATGAGAACAACTGATGCTGGTCAGACAAGTAATTCACCACGCAGCATGGGGAGAATGTCCATAGATTGTAGAAAGCCTCGATACCAACATGTCCGGATGGTGCAGCAACTGTGATTTTCGGCGGCTCGGCGGAGCACTTGAGAAATCTGTCTACAATCCGTACTCCCCATGTTCTCCAAGGAAGCAACCGAGATGCTTAGGCGTCGCTAGGCTCACTCCATGAAGACTAGTCGATTGAGATGGCTCACATGAAATCCTCTTCGATCTGTCGACACTCCTCCACGGAACCAGTCTTGCTGACACCTTAGACCCGTCCACTAAGCTTGCAAGCTTTGGGTCTACCTAGATGGCGGGAGAAAGGGGTGTAACGAGCTTTAAAAATCAGCCCCTGTCCCTGGTTCAATATTTGTTGAGGTCACCCCTTGATATTTCTTTGAATCAATTCTTCACCCTTGGCAGCATACGTCTTCCTCAGACAGTCTTTCAGCAGTTTGCGTGCTTCTTCAAGCTCTAGAACTCCAGATAATTTGACAACAAGTGAGGAAATCATTCGTATGCGGGCACGCGTTGAGTGAAGTCGCTTTCGAGAACTGAACAGGAAGTCACGTTTACTGCAAAAGATCCTGAAGAAAAAGCTTGTCTTCTCAGAGATGCTGGCAACCTTTTCTAGGCGCTGCTCCTTGGAATGTTGCTTGTAAACCATCACATGACACGCTTTAGCGACAAGTAGCTTCTGGTCAGATTGGGTGTCTTCTTCAACTTCCATAATTCGCTACATTCATAGAAGAGAAGGGCTTCTGCTGATTGCATGCAGTGAAAGGCAAGATCAAAGTATTTTTTGCGCAAGGTCGTCATAGAGAGCAGCAGAGTATGTCAGCCATTAGCAGCATGGAGGACTTGATATTGACTTGCTTGAAACGATATCACCCTGGGCACCGGCTAAAAAATCGGGTTCCAAAGCTGGAGGGGTTAGTGTCAACGCTGCCGCAGCGCAGCAGTACGATTGCTAAACTGCATTTCCGTTGTGCGTAATTCCGACGAATGTTCACACACTCTTTGCTGCTTTTGCTGAGGCCCACGGAGCACATTCCTACAGCGACCCTTACAAATTCCCAAGCAAGCTGCTGATGAAAATCCATTCCCCATCCATGCAATACCAACCATTGAAGACACTTTGAGCTTCCAAGTACTATGCTTGAGGGCAGGGCCCACGTTGGACGTCTTGTCCAAGTGTTGGAGCGTTGCATAGGACTTGAGGTCCTTGCGGATGCAAGAATTCTTCAAGGTCGTACAGGGGCAAGGCTGGTAGTTATTCAGGCTTCTAAGCACTTGGATGATGTCGAACCCTGCGCTGAATAATCAGGAAAATTACCACCCATAATCCTGTACAATTATAATGCGATTCTGGTGATGTAGGCTCCCTACGATAGTTCTTGCAGGATATTTCTAAGCATGGCAGTGCCCCTCTGTACCCCCAACACTGGGATGATTCCGGCCTCCGGAAACCTAACACAAACCCCAAACTTTCTCAAATCTTCATATCACCACGTCGCACTGGTTCCCTCTTTTGGCTCCCATATAGTTTCCTAAGCTGCATCCTACGATCTCGTTAAAACTCCGTGCATGCCCCATGTTAATGATTGGCTATGGTAGCTCGCGTGTGTTAGCAGTCTGATTTCAGTTTGGGCGAGCTCTTGATCCAGGGCCCCCTCAGATACCTTTGACACCATGATAATCCCACTCACAAGAAAGGAAGCGAAATTCTAGGAAATGTCTAAACTGGACCGTCAGCCAGCAAGCTGACGGCACCTTCTCCTCAAGATGTCGCTTGGTCTCCTCCTTCTCAGCCTTCTTCCGCTCCTTTTCAAGTACTACCCCCTTTGGAGGTTCATGCGTGGCTACTGATTGGGCAATTTATGGTCATAGCTTGGAAAAGAGGCTTACAGGAAAATCTCATGCTAACTATATGTAGTGAAGCTCCACGTTTTCCAGCCCGATGTGGAATTCACATTGTCAATCTATATAGTCAGGCGGTGCGACTCCTGACCTCTTTCTTCTCTTACATACCCGCGAAAAGGCAGGACCTCAATCCAAATGCACCGGGATTCTGAGAATCTCGTATTTTGCCATGCACAATGTTTTTAAGCTTCTCGGGAAAGGTTCCCTGTTGGCCCTGGCGAGTAATATCAGAAATAAAGATAGCAATAGTAGCAATAATCATATTAAAAGTCAGGGTGGCCACTGTCGGGTGTCCCCTGGAGGGGTTGAGAGAAAACGTGTTTGCTGGGTCCACCCTTTTTCCTGCAAGTAGCAAGCATAGAAGGGGCACCATGTGTAGCTCAAAATTGCCTTGACTGTCGCCGAAAATGGATTACGCACTGGAAGGATGTTGGTCACCAATTAGCTACGAGCGGCGGCTAGCGAAAGCGCCAAGAGTCCAACCTCCTTTGCAAGTCTTCGTTTGGTGTCGTGGCCGTTGTAACTGCAGATGCTTAAGAGGCTTAAGCGTCGCCTGGACCCCCGAATACCCTGAATATTTCTCATGTGAGGTGTAGCACTCTGGCATGTAAGGACGCTGGCGTTTCCAGCAAGGAGTTTTGGAGTCCTAGGCCTCGATCAGCTTGTTTGGCCTCTCGAACCAGAGACTCACCCCATACATTTGTGGTTTAGGGACCCAGGGTTCTGAGCTCGAACCACTTGATGGAAATAGGCGGCAAATCCCCTTTGCCTAGACTCTGGCACCCACTGATTACATCACGATAGATTACTGGGCAGCTCCTCGATGAGCTTTCTTCTTCTTGCTCGCTCCTCCGTGTCCCGCTGTTCCTTCTCCTGACCACACATATCCAAGAAGAATCCTGCTATTCTGGAGTCATTTGAAACTGACAAAAACTTCCATCACGCTTGCCATTGAAGACGGTCCCAGTGCAATTCACCTGCCTTCATCGTCATCGCCGAGATATTACAAAACTCGAGTGTCTGTTGTAATAAAAACGTGATGACCGCACACTACCTGGCTAAAGCATGGGGTCTTACGTACTCTAAACCCTAAACCCTACAACTTGGGTATTGCCCCAACCCAGCAAGAGTCTATCATGGTGGCAAATCAAGGGTTATATGACAAAAAAAATAAGTTTTGTCCAACTGTTACTGAGTGGGGGCAGTATCCAAGCCTCATGAGCTATAGTCTAAACTCCTCGTATCCCCCTGAATAGCCCCTATAGAAGTCCCCTTTCTAAGCCCCTTTAAGGAGTTTAGACTATAGGTCACATAAACCGCCTTGGCTAGGTACAACTCCCAGTGCGAGCTGTCACCTTGGCGAGATCGACGGTCTTTTCAACCCTTGTCTTCTCGAGCTTTTTGACAATGTCCTTGTCCTGTGCATTATGAAAAGGAAGTGGCTAAGATATACGGGCTATACTTAGAGCATAAGTCTTGTATAAGGGCTGTATAGCGAAATGGAACAGAAACTGGAAAGTACTATTGAGGGTTTAGGGTTCAGGGATATTACCCCAACACGGTCTTTGTCTCGTGCTTCGGCTACTAGGGGAAAAATGGACATGATATTTGAAATTCTCATGTTTTCAAAGCTGGAAACTACGATGCCATTATAGGGGACAATGGAAAAGAAAATGGAACATGCTATAATGCGGAATCAAGTGGAACATGCAATGGAAGCTGCCGTATATGAACTAATTATGATCTACGCTCCTAGTATCCCCCGTAATAGTCCCCTATATAACCCCCTTTAAGGAGTTTAGAATAGGGCTCATACAGGGCTGCGTTGGGAATATGAATGCCCGCCGTTGCTGGAGGCTCCAAAGCCCTCCTTGATGGGATGCCCTGCAGGCGTGGCGGAACAAAAGGTTTAGTGTTTGGGGTCTAGGGTCTAGGGTTTTAGGCACAAATGGTACTATCTCAAAATTAAGGTATGCCAATATACTACAATCCTTATTACGGGCACCCCAACATGCTGCCCCTAATTTTGGGAAACCCCCGAAGTTGCTGGCTTAAGGGGTTGTGATGCCCCAGCGAACAGCAGGTCCGACTGTGTTTACCAGGATAGTTTCCAAAAACTCAAGTCCCGCTGCATGACCTCAAGTATCCTTGAGGGCCGCCGGAGAAGGATCCCCAAGTCTTGAAACCGCTTCAAAATTTCGAACAGTACAGACACAAATGGCACAAGGGGTATACATATAGTAATTAATACAGTTTCCTCAAGGTAATATAGTAACTCAAACTAAGTCCCTTCACAGCATAATGGGTATATACATAGAGTAATTAATATGGCTTCCCCGATGTCCCTTAACAGCACAAAGAGCCGATCCTTGGCCACGTGCTTAATCAAGGTTCGGAAAGACTCCTCCTTGAAGCCCACCTGGCCCCATGGATCTTGAGTCCCCCTGAAGTAGATAGAATACAAGGTTTAGGGTTTAGGGATGTAGTCCCCCTTACGTAGGTTGAATATGGCTTTGAGTATCTTATAATAAGATCCCCATATACTCACATTCTATCTACTTAAGGGGGACTATAGGGATTTCAGGGTTTATAGCTGGTTAAATACAGGGATGGAAAAGAAAACGTTAAGGTTCAGGGTTTAGGTTTTAGGGCGTATACATAGTTATATAGGGGTTATATAAGGGTACTGAAAAAGAATTGGAAACTACATTATAGGGTTTTGGGTTTATGGACATTACTACAATAGTGGAGAATCAAATGGGAAAGAAAAAGGGAAATCAACTGGAAACCCTAGGTCCCTTAAAGCGGTATCTAGCAGTTCATAGGGCTGTTATCCCAATATTGGATCTTGGGTACTATTCAGGTTTAGGGTTTATACCTGCTTAATAAGGGTTATATAGGGATAATGGAAGAGAAGAACTGAAGAAACTCATGCAACAATGCAAGCACAAATATTTCCAGGCCGCTATATAACCCCAGTTTCCATTTCATTTTCCATTTTCTTTTCCATTTGATTCTCCATTATAGTAGGTACCCCTAATTTTGGGAAACCCCCAACGTGTTCTGGACCCCGCCTGCCCAACTTCCATGTGGTCCTCCTTCTTCAAGTTGAGGAACGGAGTGTAAACTATGTCGCACTGGGCTGCCTCGACTGCAGCTACGAGTATGCGGAGCTGAGCAAGCTTCACATTGGCAACGCTGGGAAGACTCCGTTTGTTTGGGGTGACCTGCACCTTATTTCACACCAACATACACCAACAAGCTGGATCATGTCAAACAGGAACGCCCTAATCAGCAAAGGGTTTTGTAGATCCGGCCTTGCAACCCTCGATGGAATTCTCCTTCGTAAGCTGCGCCATCTCCTGAAGTAATACGTGTGAGGGCGGTTTTGGGGGTTTAGCCGTCGGTGTTTTGGGGCTTGCAAGGAACAAAGTATTTTTTAAGCTAACACATACAAGAACAAGTAAAAGAGGACATGCAGCGACTTGTAACTAGTGGATTTGTCCGCATGTTCGTGGGAGAACACATGGACCGGATTTGAGATGGGGCTTCCATCAAAGAAATGCATCGCTCAAGTCGTTTCCCTGTTCATGTGGTGGCCTGACTAGTGTAGGGCCCCCCCAAACGAAAATGGGAGCCTAGTTGGTGTGGGGGGGGTACCCCCCAAACAATCCATGGTCTTTAGGTTTCAAGTAAAATTCAATAGGAGGGATCGGATCGGCTCGGTAGTAGATCAGAAAGGTTTTAGAAAACATTTTTGAAGGGCTTCCATTGAATTATTCTCAGAATTCTCCTTTTTGGAGGCACAACTTCGCGCAATTAAGGCCCCCCAAACGAATCAGAGCGTACTGAATAATTCCGGCGAGGCTTCGCACAATGCAGACCCCTCACACTAATCGGGACACGACATTACGGGGCTGCCTGGCAATTTCTCGCGTAAGCCACCCTCCCCGAACGCAAGCATCTCCTCATGTTGGCTGCTCAAAAATAGCCCGTAACTTCGACTGTCTCTCGCATGGCAGACCAAAAGGCAATCGCCTCCAAAGCATGCCACAGTCCAAAAGGCTCGTGTTTTATCAGTTCACAAAGACTCCATCTCTCAAAAGCATGGGGTCTTGCTGGATGCTAAGTTATACTCCTGCGTCGCTTGTTCACCCTTTACAAGTGATAGTGAGTTGTATGCGGAGCGGGTGAGCACTTCAGGGCATGAAATGGTGGGCTTCACGAGACCCCCTCAAGTTGTCACTACCATCCCTAATACTAAACCTGCACCCTAATGCTGAATATCAATATTACGAGTACGGCCTGGGTGGTTTGAATATGGGAGGGGATTAGACCTGGAACCCCCCGTAGCCCTGAAATGGTCTCCATCAGGATATCTTCTGGCACTGAAGCGATCGCATCCAGCAGCCTGCAGGGAGTGCGAGGTTGCTGCCATGGAGACAAGGAGATTTCTCAAAATTACACGTTCCGTTGTTGTCCATATGACAAGGAAAATCTGATTTAGCGGGGTCATAAAAATGAAGGAAATCCCAACTTTCAGAAAATGCCCATATGATGGCTGTTGAGATTCTATATAGTATTCTTCAGAGTTTGAGAGTATGTTAAGGAAGCTTGGGGCATTTGGGAGGGGCTGAAAGGCGAAGTACTGGGCTGGAGTTTGGTAACCAGTTACTTCGTCCTTGAGCTGCATTCTATGCAGCACATCATGCCAGGCCACAGGCCTTACTGAGAGCCTGAGCGCCCAGATGGGCCCAGGATCTCTTGCAGAACGTATGCAAGACGCAACCTCGTCCATCCTCCGCTCTAGGAGGCTATGTCATGTGAATAGGGCTTTCGGATGCAAATGCCCTAGCTAGATAAGGCTAGCGAGGAAACACTGTTGGTAATTACTCAGGCTTATACATACATGAACCTGTGGAAGTTGCCTGGTAACCTGCTTTGCTCGCGCTCCGTTGAAGGAGTGTCATGCCGGACAAACCTTTTAGTTCCGGGTGCTGACCCATTGGCTGGGGCTCGAGGTCCAGCTTAAAGGCTAAAAAAGGAAACCCCCTATAAATCCCAATGTACAATGATCTTTATTCCATTATGGAGACCCCCAAACATCAATTATCACAAGCGCGTCACTAGGCCATGCTTAGAACTTGGAGACCTCTCCAAGACAAGCTCCTGCATGGGGGGCAGATAGGGGGCAGATAGGGGGCAGGGCCTTGGGGTCCCATTATCTCGTGCGGGTGGTGACCCTGGGTTTATGCTGAAATCATAGCCCGAGGCCCATCCCCCAAACACTGCTACAGGTGTTTTTTACCACTACCAGAAGTTGTAGAGATCTTCAAAGATTCAAGATTGGAAGCCCCATGCTGCGCGAAGCTGCCCACCCAACCCTGAGCCCTACACTGTCCCTGCACCATCCATAGAGGGGCCCCACCAACATAGACCGCCAAGTACGTAGTATAGGCCTTATTTCACGGACCCCAAGAAGATATCCCTAATTTTGAGCACACCCCAAATCAAGCACCCTGAGCCCCTGAGCCCTGAAAACCTCTAGGAGCTGCCTCTGCTTGGCTTCAGCCTGCGTTCCAGATGGGATGGACAATTTCAAAAAAAAATACACAATACTTTATAGGAAATATACAGGGCGTTTTATAGGGATTGTCTACGGGGGATTATACAGGGAGCATCACGGTTTTTATATAACAAGTTTTGCAATACACGGGGGCTGTATAGGATCTTAGGGTTATTAGTTATTAGTGGAAAATGGTATTGCGAAGACCCTTGAGCATGAACTGAGGACCGCATTTATATAAGGTCTAGCCCAAAGGATAGTGCTAGAACTTTCGGGATTATAGCTCTCTAGGGTACAGGTGAACCACAACTTCTAGATCTTGGTGCCCCAAACGCTCAACACTGAAATACACCTTTAACCGCTTCTAGTTCTTAGTGTTTATTTACTGCCAGAGGTCATAGGATTGGGGTTACACAGCTTGCAAGACACAAAGCCACAAGGGCAAATGTTAGGACTTAGACATGTACCCCCCCCCCCCCTCCCCCCCGCGCAAAAAAATCAGAACCCTATTCGGCCTTATTAAGCTCCATATAGGCCTTATTAGTTCTTCAAACCCCGGGAGTGTGCATTTGGGGGGGGGGGGTGTTGTATTGTAATTTCTAAAAATGCCCACACAACCCCAGTATACGAGCCAATATACTATAGTAGTTTCCATTTTCTTTTCCATTATCCCTATATAACCCCAAACCATAAACCCTACATAACCCCATGTTCTTTTCCATTATCCCTATATAGACTCTAATATACAATAATAATGGAATGTCAGAACTTGGCCAGACCCAAGGCTACTGTCAAGGAGCTTCAGTAGCTTCAGTTTTGGGGGGGTTCCCAAAATTAGGGGTACCTTTTTAGGATAATGAAAAATGAGCTGGAAACTGCTATAATGGGTTGTATAGGGGTTTTATAGGGGTATGCGGAGCACACACCCCGCCATCACACGATTGGGCAAAAGCAAGGCTTTTCCCATGAGGGTTGCCAGTTCAACCCAAGACGCTAAATCCAATTTCTGTAGTCTCCTTCGACCTGAAATATTTCTTTGTTTAAACATTCCTTAGTTATACTATAACCAAGATTAAGGATAATTCCTAAGGAGACTACAGATTTATGTAGGATTCCCAACTGTTGCTAGTTGGCCCACAGCCTTGGCCGCCCATATGCAGCTGAACAAAGCGACTCGGCATCATATTAGCCACTACACCTACAAGGTCCGAATGCAGGGGCCTAAGAAGCCATCCATGTCATTTTGAGGTACCCTATACCATAACCATTCTTCACGGAACTTAGGGCCATGGTCTTGATAATCATTTGATTTAAGCTATAACCTAACCGCCCCGCGTATAATTCCTTATATAAACCCCTTTAACGAGTTGAGACTATAGCTCATTTAGACCCCTATTCTATACTTGAAAGCATCACTCGTGTCCCAGCCTTATTGGCACCAGCCAGGTCAATACTGCCAGGCGGGAGGCGCAAGTACCTCACTGGTTTTCTGGCAAAAGGCCCATTCTGGGGTTTAGGATTTAAGGTCGGGTCACCCCCAATAATGGAAAATTGAAATGGAAAAGAACCATGGAAAATGAAACGCAAAATAACATGGAACCTGGGGGTATATCGAGGTTACCTTCGGTTAGCTGGGAATGGAGGAATGGAAAAGAACATGGAAGCTACTACAATGGGTTTCCTAGCTAACCAAAGGCTAGTTTTTTTGTCCAATTGCTTCGGATCTACTGTAGGAGCGCGAATACGTACCAATGCTATGTTGATGTACCCTGCAGCATTGAATGCGGATTGTATACAAGGAATGTAGGACCATAATATTGGTAATCCCCTCCCCTCAATATTGGTAATCCCCTCCCCTCAATATTAAACCCCCACACCACCCCCTAATATTAGATATTCCCAATATGTTGTAATATACCACAATGGGGAGTGGGGTGGGGGTGTTTAACATTGGGGGAGGGGGATGAATCATTTAGGCCTCCGTATTCTGCTTCCCATGGTCTTATGCCTTGGATGATGCCCAAATTTGACCCACAGCGGTGCAGCTTTCCATGCACTGCACCGGGATTTTTCCATTACTCTTGCTATTATTATTGCTATGCGTACTGTTATTGTTATTGGTATCACTAGTCGTAATTAGTAGTATAGTAGTATTATTATCTTATCATATCTTATTATCAATATTAGGGGTGGGCAGGTGCTTCATCATCCCTACTCAGTGCCCAAGTGCCTCACTGACAAGTTTTGATGTGCACACAGGCAAGCCGCAGATTCATCCAGAAGAGCCAGCGATACATGATATTCAAAGGTGCTTCTCAAACTTGGCAAAAACGGTGGGTCCGTATGTGGGATTGACACAGGACTACTACAGGGGCCTAACAACTACCAATATCATTTCGATGTCCATTTGAGGTACCATAATATTGGTAATTATTTAGGCCCCTACAATATGTCATCTTGGGGATGCAGGAGGCAGTCCCTGAGATGCCGTTTTGTTGAACTTTCAGAAAAATGAACCAGGCTGGTACTTTGGCACGATGCATAACAAGAAGCTACGAAGGATCGAAGCCCACATACATGCGAAAGGTCCGTCCCAGAGCGGGGGGACGAAGATGAATAGCCACATAGCCAGATTTCCAGGTCATAAGAATGCTCACATTGTGGAGTACGAAAAAACAAGGGGTTCAGCTTCAGATGCACCTGTCGAATTCCGAGATGCAGACACGTGTGCTGAAGACAGCTTATCCACATGGAACCAAATATCCTGCGCAGCAAAGGCACGTCCCATTAAGAAAGGGCTTTATCATGACTTTAAAATAGGGTCGCTTGCCTCCGGAAATCCGTACTTCAGCAACTCCTCGTTCTCATACTTGTCCTTCCCCATGTATACCACCTCAGTCGGCGCCCGTCACGCTTGGCCTCTCATGCTTCGGTGTCCTTGAGCTGAATGAACTTCCAAATTCATACTGAGCTTGGTGCATATCGAGGATCGGAACATGTGAAGAAAAACACCTGGGCTGTTCATCTGCAGATTAAAAAAATGGAAGCTACTATAGTATATAACCCCAATATACTCCATTTCATTTTCCATTTTCTTTCCCATTTGATTCTCCATTATAGTAGTTTCCATTTTATTTTCCATTATCCCTATAGTCCCAATATACTACAGTAGCTTCCATTTTCTTTTCCATTATCCCTATAGTCCCAATATACTACAGTAGTTTCCATTTTATTTTCCATTATCCCACTACAATGTTGCACGATCACTGATGAGCCGCGCATGCTTTGCTTCCAACATGCAGCATTCTGCCCGCGGGCCATGAAAAGAGCCTCCCAGCCCTCTGCCAAAACCCTACAGCGGTCAAATTGTTGAGAAGAGCAGTGAAACCCAACATAGCAGCATTATTTACTCAGAAAAGCTGCCGCACAAACAGCCATAAAACTAGCATGTTGTCATGAAATTTCCTGCAGCTCAGGCGCCATGTAATTCAAAAGTCAGGGTGACCTGCTGGTGGCCGGCAAAGCCTTCTCCCCGCACCCGACAAGCTTAAGCTTCGAGCCCAACAGCAGCGTTTGCAGCTTAGGGTTTCAAGGTTTCCGGGCTTACATAAGATTTTAGAAGGGTCTAGGACCAGTGTGGGGTACTGGGTAAGGTGTGATCTGGTCCGGTGTTTAGGGCTTCAATTTCAGGTTGCATGCCTCAAGTTCGTGCTACAATGGATCAATCAACGCAAGGACTTCCTAGAGGAACGCCATTGCCAATATTTCCATCACCCTTGCAACGGCCAACGGCTCAGGGCATTCTGTGGGTTCCGCCAGCTGTGGCTTATTATACCACTGGTAGAACTGAAAGGAAGATATAGCCCTATTTTCCCTAATTGGGCCTGAATCTGCCCTGGAGCCCATAAACAAAAGCTGTTGAGCGAAGGCTATAACAAGCAAAATCAAAATCACATGCTTGACATTGCTTCTTTCCGTATCACATGCTTATCGTTCTTCTTCATGTTGTTATACAATGACCGTTGCTATCGGGGAACATAGTATGCCGAATTTCTATGCCCATCAGCTGTGGCTCCTGCGGGAGTTCGCCTATCTGGACAGCACGCTCCTTGCGCATTTTACTACACCATTTCTCGGAAGCCCCTTACTTTGCGGAGGCAAAAGGGGCGCAGGCGGCACAGCAGGCTTGTTATGAGAATCGGTTGTGTGAGATGCATTGGGTGACCCGGCACCCCGCTAGTGGCGACCACACGGGTAGTGGTAACAAGAGAAGGGTCCACTCTATATTCCTATTCTACAAGTACTTTTGTACTGAGGGCATTGCCTCATTGGATATGAGCTATAGTCTAAGCTCCTACTATCCCCCTCAATAAGCCTCACAAGGCTCCCCGGTAGAATCCCTATATAACCTTCTTAAGGAGTTTAAGACAAAAACTACCATAGCTCATATGCATTCTCAGCTACGCGGTTTAGGGTCTAGGGCTGAGGGCGTGGTCAGACAAGCGCCTTTTATACAAAGGCCTCCCCTAGCAGCAGCGCTGGTATATGGGGATTGCCAAACCTTGGGATCCTTTTTAAAGGGGTTCCTATTACAGTATTTGGGAGTATGTCAGGGGAATGCGGACGAAGACTTTCTGCAGAAGGTGCAGACAGGACCCATCATAATGAAGGCCCCTGATTTTGTGAAACGCAATGTCCTTTACTTTCAAACCCCCGTAAGCCCTAAACTCGACGTTTGGAGCTTGTGAGCAAAGGCGAAAGGGGTCCCTGAAGCCACTCGAAGCTAATGTCAGGTGTCCACGAAACGCCGCACAATTGAGACCTAGGAATCCAACCTACAAGAATTCATGCCAGTATAAGAGTAAGTGGTCATAGGTTTGATGTAATAGTCGTGTAATAGAGCTATAAAAGGATACTAATGTAATTGCCAATTATCCATTGTAATCACTGTTTCAGGGCGGGGGCTCCTTCTAATTTCTAATGGGACTATAGTCTAAACTCCTTCAAGGGGTTACATAGAGGATTATATAGGGGACGTTTCCCGCACTGCTGAGCTTCTGTAGGACATGAGTCTATAGTCCCCCTTAAGTAGATAGAATATGGGCTAGATGGGGATCTTATTATAATATACCCAAAACCATATTCTATCTACTTAAGGGGGACTATATATGCGGGCGTCCTTGTTGCAGGCGATGGCCTGAAGCTTCAGAGAATTGAAGGAAGGCGTAGATCTCATGCGACACCCACATGCATCGAGCCTCTTGTGTGGTTGGCATCCTTACCATAAAAGCCCTTAACACTAACCCCTAAATAGCATTTTCCATTTTATTCTCCATTATCCCTATATATATATACTGTTATAATATAGTAATTTCCATTTTCTTTTCCCTTATTCCCTATATGACCCGAATACTAATACTATGTCTGGCAGTATGTAAGCCGACTCCAAGGTTTGTGAAACTTGCGGCCTCAAGATGGGCCTGGAGGCGTTCCCAAAACTAGGGGTACTTTTAACGTGAATTTGGGGATTATATAGGGTTATATAAGGGGTTTTTTATTGGGTTTAGGGTTTCCCAAAATGGGTACCTTTAAAGGGGGATTATAGAGGTTCTATAGGGATAAATGGGATTTAGGGTTTAGGGTTTCCCAAAATTAGGAGTACGGAGAATGAAATGGAAACTGGTGTATATTGGGGTTTGTAGGGATTAGGTTTTCCCAAAATTAGGGGTACCTTGAAAGGGGGTCCGAATTATGAAGATGAGTATTTTGGGGACTGCTTTGGGGTTCCCTGTTTCAGGGATTTACGGTTTAGGCTGCACTGCTCTGCGGCCTGCCTCAGCAGAGCATTGCAAGGCAAGTGTAATCTCCGCAACGGCTATATTATTGCAACATTGCTACTATATTACGACTATATTACTACTATATTCTTCCTATTATCTACCGTTATTACTACCTACATTACTACATTACTACTACTACATTGCAGATATGACATGCTTGACGACAGGCCGCTCACGGATATGGAGCAGGATGCTCCAGATACCCGTGTCAAGAGTTCATCGCAAAGCTTCTCAAGATTAGGGCGCGCTTCTGTAATTAACCATCAAAAATTGTGTGTCTATATAGACATTTAGACACAGAGCCCTTACTACAAACAGGAAACACCACAAGACTCCTTTCTGCGAAGCACCGCAGATTTAAGCCCCCGGCCCAGTTCAGGTGGCGTTGCTTCATCTGCGCGCGGTTGGTCGGAGCCATGCTAAGAAACCTGCCACACGTTGAGGGGCCCCCTCAAAAATCAGACAGTCTACGGCGATTCTGCAGGTTCTGGAGAGACTGAGACTGGGTTTGGTTCTTGAGAGCTGTAAGAGATATCGTCCCTGTCCTCAAAAGGCCTCGATCAAGCAGAGTTCTCATCTGCCAGTGCTCTCCCCTTGCGCTCACACGCTACGCTGTCAAGACAAAGGATCTGGTACCCTTGGCCCAGTAAGCTCAAGATGGGCCTGAACCCTATAGTCTCGCAGACTCAGAATATGAATATGAAGTCCAGCAGGGCCCTAGAGTAGAACGCCAAAACGCCCCCACGTCCAGAAGGTCTTCATGCCCTGCGATGAAATCCATTCCATCGCCAACCCCACGCCTATGGCCCCTTCTCTTGCGGCACAGCTGCTGTAGCAGGAGGCCTCGCCCTTCTCAAGTCACAGGCAGCAACGCGGATATCTCTAGTGGCCTAAGTGATACCGCATGTAAGCCACTGCTCTTCCAGGCAACGTAACAGGCATCATGCATAGAGCATGTCGGTATAATTCTGCGGCTTTTAGGTTCGTGGATGCACTCAATATGCTTGCCTTTCTGATGAGGCCATCTACCTTGACAAGCGAGCCGCTGCAACGCTGGAAATGTTTTGATTCAGATATCAAGATCAAGCATGTGGCTCCGTCGAAGATGTGGGCAACTTTTTTTGGGGCTCCAAACTGACCTCTAATCACTTCCAAGACTACTCACGCTGCATGCCTCAAAAATGTTTTGCAGCATCACCGCGCCTTTTTCGCATGACATAGCTCGTTAACTGCCCGCACGCTCGCATCAGAAACGTGCTGGATCGTAGTTGCATTTGCAGCAGAGCAATAAGTGAACTTTGTGCTCTGCAGATAGCATGCTACAGAAACAGATTACGCGTCCTGACCCCCTCGAGGATAAGTCAAATCTAACACTTGAATGAGACTATGCTTTGGCGGCTTTATGAATTGGATCCTTTGAGGGGGTCTACATAACATCACAGGAAGCTTAGGGGGTCGAAAGGTCTCCAGGGGCCTACCCTAACTTTGGACCAAAATGGGGCTGAACTGGCTGATAAGATTTCAGGCCCCCCCCAGCAGGCCCCACGCCCTTAACCTTACCTTTAGTTAGCTAGGAATGAAGAAATGGATCCTTATAGTAGTCCCTATATAACCCATTATAGTCGTTTCCCTTTTCTTCATTCCCAGCTAGCGAGAGGTAAGAAGCTCCCCATGGTAACAAGACATCTGCGAGGCCCATTGGCCCTTGCAGTCCCACAAACCGCTGGCACGCCACCAAATCGATCCATCGAATGCTTTTTTCATTCTTATGGGACCCCTTCTCCAAGGTGGAGGTTTAGGGTTTGGGGGGGTATAGTTTCTCCGATGCGGAATTGTTTTGTAAGGGTTTGGAAGAGGTATAAACTGGGTTGCTGTTAAGGACCTTAAATTAAGTTACTATATTGGGGAAACCCTATTATTTACTATATATACCCATTATGGTAACTTAATTTAAGTTCCTTAACAGCAACCCAGCAATTTGGCGGCCTTTCGCAGCCTCCGCAA
>CAJNIZ010046075.1:16208-41811 GCA_905231905.1 Symbiodinium pilosum | reverse complement strand
CCCCCCCCACCAAAAAAAAAAAAAACACGTTGCCCGAAAAAATGTGTAAGATCAGGGTTGTTTAGTATGGTTAGATCAGGGTTGTTTAGTATGGTTGCAGGACTTGGATAGGGTTGCTTTTAAACTCCATTTACACTCGATGGAAAATCGATAATTAAGTCATTAAGTCAGTTAGTAAATTTTCCAGAACCTGCTTACTTCATGATGAATTAGGTGGCGCCTTTGAAGCTAGTCTAGCTCTTTTAAAGTGCTCTTCCGGATTCTTACGCTCCTCAATTTGTTTAATATTGGGCTACTAATATTTGGGGAAAGGGATTGACGGATTGACCAGAAAATATCATTCCAAGAAGCCTTCATGTTTAATGTTGAATGCTTCTATGTGCTTCTGCACAGTGTTGCTTGTAAGCGAATATCTTTTCTTTCAGAGCTCATCGACAAGCTCTTGCTGCTTGTTGGCCTTTGGACTACAATGTTTGAGTGCGTGTTTCATAGGTTTTTGATAAAGCTCTTGCCGCGGTCGCTGGGGAGAGGAAGTGATGCCACATCGGCCCGTCCGACTACTACCACTACTACTCCGCAAGGCCAATTTAGCGGAAACGGGAGTCTGGGTTTAGCATGTAAGTCAGCTCTGCTTGGAGCCGCTAGATAAGCAGCTCTGACAGGGACAGCATGGAGCCTGATAAAGAAAGAGATTGCAGTTCCTTGGGTGCTTGGTGCCTCCAAACTCATCCCTGAAACATCACAAACGCACTTGAAAAATACATCAAGCCTGCTCAGGCGGAGATGATAGCGACGAGGAAGACGATAGTGACAATGTCACGATGCGATCAACAGCCTCCACCTCCACGACGCAGGATGCAACAATGGAGTGAAAGGTGTGCATAGTAAGCGTTTGGACAGGCATTTTTGTCATCTTCCAATTGCTGCAAACTGCCGTTGAGGCCTCAGAAAAATCCTCGGGCCTCATGAAGGCTCAGGGCTGGTAGTATGTGTACTTATATAATTGAAAATCCTTGCCTGCCCGCCCGGACTGGGATTTGTCATGAAAGAGCCCTCAAGCGGGCTAATTAGCAATGGTGTAGCTCGAACATCTGGTTTTAAGGGGCGAATGGTCCAGGAAAGCATGGCTTCAGCTTTTCCGTGCCTTTTGCAATCCAAGTTGTGTGTTATGGTTAGTTTAAGTCCATGCATCCACACTGAGCTTGCTCCCTAGTCTTCGAGCCATCAAACCCGCACACAGCTAGAAAGGTATCCCGGGATAGATGCAATGGATTGTGACCCTTTGCTCACTACTTTTGTCCCGGCTAGAATTTTAGCAGTGGTATCTGTCCACGAGTCTTACATCCTGAAGTGTTTTCAGGAGCTTCCAAGCTCAACAACGACAACCAAGGCTGGAACCTTTTTGCACGACTTCATTGCAGCGATATGCTATGGGCCGGGATATAAACACTCTATAGATGATTAGGGGAACGTAGTCCTGGTGAGCGCAGTCCTCCTGATTGGTGCGGTCCTAGCGGCTGGCTAGGAAAGAGCAGGCCCACAACTGAGAGATGTTAGAAATCCGCAGTTCGATGTGAACGAGTACTTAGACCTAACAAGGAATAACATGAATTAGAATAAAGGTTGCCACAAGCATCACAGCGCTGGACCAGGAGCCAGCTACCACCTCTACCATGTCAACATCCACCACCTCCACGGCAGATGACAGCAACCCGTCCTGCCGGACCACGGTGCAAAGTTCAGCTAGAAGGCCTAGTGCACTTGAAGGAAGGCATGGCGACAGTCAAAGATGACATGGGCTAAGGGTTTGGGTTTCAGGTTTAGGGGTTTAGGGTTTGGGTTTCGGGGCTTAGGATTCACAGGTTTTGGGTTAATGGCTTAGGGTTTAGGGGAGCATGGCTTGCAAGCGTGGGTCGAGGGTTCAGAAATAAAAGTATCTAGGACTTTTCCAGGATCACCTAGCCTTCGGATCCAGTTGGGAAAGCCAGTATTCCGCAACAAAGAGTTGTGTTGGGTATTGTTGTGTTCATCGTTGGTGTACCTGCGCTCTGGAGAGGTTACAGCGTCAGGAATCAGGGTGTGGTGGTGTTTCCTGGCCTGCTCCTTCAATACAGCGGCATGTGGACGAAACACCTTGAATTGTTTCGGGGTTGGAGAAGAAGCTGCACCTGACCCGACAAACCAAGGCGATAGCGACGACAGCGACGTCCCCAACGGAACAACTCTGACGGACTTTTCGGGGGTGAAGAGAGAGACTGGGGAACCACTTTTTTAAGGGCATCTCGGTAGGTAGAAGGTGTTTATCGTCTTTTCTGCCCACAGCAGGGCAAGGCAAGGAAAGGCCTGGACCTGGTGGCTTCAGCTGTGAGACCTATATCAGGACAACACCACACATGCAAACGACAAAGCCACGAAACCCCCCCCATGCGAAGCACAAGTTCTTAGACGACATGAATCTGTGAGTGTATTTTGCAAACCTGCAGGAACAACTCTGTTGATTGGAGGGCCTGGGAGCTTTCAGGAACTTGCGTAATGACTTACAAGCAGGGATGTAGTCAGGCGTTCATGAAAGCGTTTAGTGTCTCCCAGCAAACGACCTCAGCCCCCAAAGCCAAGACCTCCAAAACACTCCAAACACGTGTGTGTTCGTGGATCCCTTAGACGATAAACTTCGCTTGGAGGTTCATAGGTACATAATATAGCCCAAGATAAGGTTATCATTGCAGTTCTGTATCCGGCCGTGGACCTGCGCACAAAGCTGTACAGGAGTCAATGACATCCAGCACGGCATCGACGACGATGTACGACGTGAGCGACCCTGACTTCGAGGATTCCGCAACTTCGCCGCCTTTGACTTTGATCTTTCAGGCACTGTAGTAAATAGTAACATTTCAAAAAGTAGCATTAAGCAAAGACAATAGCAGCAATATAGATAATAGGAATAAAACTAACAGCAGTAGCAAGTATAGTAGTAATAAAGAACGTTGGAGCCTCTTGGGACTTCAGGAGCCATGCGATTGTGTGTGTGTGTGTGTGTGTGTTGGGGGTTCTCCTGCTTGATTGTCAAGTAAAGGATCTTGTTAAGGCATCTTACAAGGGCCTAAGACAACTCTTGTTACCTATTGTGGTAAACATTACTGTCAGCAGGCATGAGGTAAGTCAAGTAGTTTCGCTATCCTTCGTATGATCGCATTCAGGTCTTGCATTTGCTCTTCATGGAGGCCTCAGGATGCTCCAGGTTCTCTAGGAGTCACTGCTGAACAGCTTGTAGACTGCGTGCGCTTCAGTACCAACAGCATGTAAGTAAGTGCGCAGGGACCATGCAGCATCCATACTTGGGGCATACTATGAAGGAAGCTGCCAAACCCCAAACCCAAAGCCGTCCAGCGCCAAAATTATGCTGTGCTCCTGGAAACACTTAAGCTCCACTGTAGTGTTGTGGCCATAGTTTGGGTTCGACCGATAAGCAGGTGTTTGTTTCCTTGTTCACGAGCGTGTTTGTGGCATGTGCCGCCTCCCGAAACATTTTGATCTTGAATCTAGCGTAGCGATCCATCGCAGGGATCTTGGATTTGGTACCTCACATCTTCTAGTAAGCATCTTCAGGATGGAAACCTCAGCTGGTGGAACCAAAGTGGTGCCATGAGGAGGCTATCCTCCGCACCTGTGCAGCTTGGCCAATCCAATCCTGATTGACTTTCGAAGTCATCCATGTTTCTGGATTTCTCAAGCTTCTGCGAGGAGTCTCACACTTGAGGATGAACCGTAAGTCTTACAGTCCGACATGAAGCGTTTCAAGCCCGGAGCGTTCTTCAGTTGGTTCGAAGCAGTGCGCCCTTTCACTTGTACAGCACGACGACCTTCATGAAATCGGTGGACCTCAACTATTAGACCATAGAATGTTACAACTATAATCCTTACCCGAAGGACTCCACATCCCCAGCTTCCGGCCACTCCGATATCCCTCCAAAGCAACGCAGCGCAGGTCCCAAAGAAATGGATTTTGGGGAGTCCACCTAAGCTAGACTCAGCATTTGTACATAGGCCAGACATGGAGTTGCATGAAGCAATTCTGGGACTCGTCAGGCTTCTAAATCAGGAGCGCTTGAGAACAGCCAGGGAGAGCGTCCATGGATGATGCTGTTTTGATCCTGTTCACCCACACGCCGCTATCATGCCTGTGATTTAGCCCGAAGGGTCCCTGCACACGAGACTCTAAACCCTCGGCAGCGCCCAAATCCGAAATTCCTCTAGATTTTAAGAACTCGCGCAGCGACATCCAGCATCTTTTCAGAATCTCCTTCGGAGTTCGTCACCCTAGTCCCCATGTGCGGAAGCCCTGCAGCATGTCATGAACACAAAGACGCGGCTCCAGTAAAGAGAGCGAACCTGCTTAGAAGTTGCTTCCAAACCAGGCTTCACCGAGCGCCCTATGAAAGCCTAAATTAGAAAAAAACTCCATCCATCCCTAGAACATGCTTCAGAGGCTTCCTAAACTTCCACGCAAGAGAAACCTCTTCTCCTTCTAGGAATTATTCTTGTAGTAGAACCCCTAGGAACTGCCAAAAAGATATTGTTTGTTATGGGTCTACGGTGATCAATGAAGCCTCTAAACCCTAAACCCAAAATCTGCCCCCAGGTTCGACCCAACGGCTGCTGTGGGCATGGTCAACTTCTCTGGCCTGGTCATGTGCTACAGGACAAGGGGTTTAGGGTTTGGGCTTCAGGGGCTTAGGGTTTAGGGTTTTAAGGGTTTCGCGTCTAGGCTTTAGGGGTTCAGGGTTGAACACGTGAAGTGTGGGGCCTCTTTCGTGGAGCTTTGGGGTTTGAAATTCTGGGGTTGGGGTTTAGTCTTCAGGATTGGGAGTTTAAGGTTTAGGATTTTTGTGCTTAGGGCTTTGGGTCTAGGTCGCGGCCTGAACATGGAGGCTGTCCGGCGGAAACATGGAACAGCGTTTGCATGATGATTTTAATCAGGTAAGTATCCGAAAAGGGGTCCTAAATGTCAACACACCCTACCTCAAGCAGAATTTGCTTCGGGAGTGCACAAAGTGAAAAGGCTCCGAACCCTAAGCTGGGCCAATAGCTGCTCTGTGAGCATAGCTGTACAGCTCCTTCATCAGGATTACTCGAAATTCTGCCGACCAGCTAATACGCTTACGAGTCTTCAAGCCCTCGGCATTGTTGGAAGTTCAGTGGAAATGTGTGAGGGTTCTAAAAGTGGGCATGTCTCTGGCATCGAGGCGAATTTCGTTTCGGTCTTGTACGGGCTGTAGGGTTCAGTGTACTTGTTTTCCATGCGATGCCTGGCTGGCGGTGTCTTCGTTGTCCTTCACGGCTGTGGCTGCACTCTGTCTCCTGCTCTTAGCCTTAGTGATATTTGCACAGAACAGAATAATCCAGTTAAGTAGACACGAAGGGCCGCCCTGCTAGACCCTAAATCACTTGTAAACAGCAAATGCTTTTGGAGGACCTACGTTGGCAACGCGTCCAACGGCACCTACAACCTGACTATACAGCCAGACACAGCCTTGCAGAGGCATGTCTCACCTTTCACTACGAATGTGTGTTCGCATGGATTTGGAAAGGTTGCAGGGAGGGTTTCCTTACTTAAAATCTTCATAAGATGCTTCGGAACAGACCGCAGATCTCTCAAACCAACATACAAATGATGTAGACTATAGTCCCAAACCCAAAGCAATGAGCCGCAGGCTGCCAACCGTCGAGCAAAACCTCAGACTCCGCGCTACGCCCTGAAGCCTACATGATAAGCCCCGAGTTCTGCACGAAATCTTCGCAGGCTGCATCCCCAAATTGTGAAGTCCAGAAGATGTTCGCTGTATCTCCCAAATTCTACCAACAGCCCAGAAGTATTTCATACATGTCCCATATTCAAGCTACTGGAGGACTACACTCATAGTTGCTCAGGCCCTCATACCTGCCATCGCTACAATACCTCGAGATCATCCCTGCTCAGCTGTGTGACCAGGTACACTCACTTCCTCGTGTACAGCTCGTCACCTTTGGCGGAGCAGACCACGCCGGAAACTACTTCTGGTTTAGGGTTGGGATGTGCAGAATTTGGAGATTACATAGCTGTAGTCTACTCAGGAATTGTTTTTGAACATTAGGGTTTAGGATAATATAACCCTAAGAAATTATCAATAACATTAGTGTTACAGGTCTAGGGAGAGTACAGATGAAAGGTGTCGTTGGGCTTGGGTTCGGCAATGATGTCCATGATGTAGGGTTCTAAAGGTTTCTGGAGTTGGGGCCTGAGTTTCTTGTGGTCTCTCGTTTGGACTGAGACTTTTTTTGTATGTACGCAGCCCCGAAGAGCAATGGCTGTTTGTTACGGTCTCTGTGTTCCATCATTGCTTTCGTGATTCTATTAGTAATGGGTACTTTTGATTTACATCAGAGTTCGAATGATGAAACAACCTTGTGCTACAGGTCGAGCCCCCAGTTGCTCTGCCCCGGTCATCAAGCTTGCAAGCCCAGCTCCTCCATCCCATGCAATCTGCCATGCTTGAGCATCTGCAAACCCTGAGCCATGTGCAGTTTAGGGTTTTAGGGCTTTCCCACCTCAAGCCGTATTGCAGTGTTGGGGGTGTGTTCGGGCCAGAGTAGACTATAGTAGCACGCTTTTGGATGATCATTCAGGTAGAGACCTTGTGTTGGTCTCGCAGGTGAAAGCCATGTTCGTGAAGCTCAGGTTTTTGCTTTGCTGAGTATCCAGACCCTTCAGCCAAATGTCCAGGACAGTTTTCAAAGATGCGGTTCGAGGGTCCCCTCTGCAACCCCTCACAACTGATCGTGCATTGCACTGAGGAAATACACCTCATCTACGACATGGATGCCAGCGTTAGCAACATCACTTACCAAGGGAAGGACGGGTATCATCAAGGTTTAGGACTCACAAGTTTGCAGTGGGCCGATTATTATAAAGGCTCTGAAGACTTTCTTGGGGAGCATGTTGTGCTTTTGAAGCTGGAAGTGCAGACCCTAGCGGCAGTCCATTAAAAACCCGAGCAATCAAATCTGCACATGACCCTCTATGCCCTTAATGCCTCCTGTCCATATTGAAATACGGATACAGCTGGCAACATATCAATGCATAAGTTGTACCAAGCCGCGCATGGTCGTTCACAAAAGCTGCTGCCAGAATGATGATCCTTTCGATTCTCTCAGGACCTTGACTCCCTGGAGCTCGGCGGACAGATTGCTTGGGCGGAGCCAAACCTCATGGAGCGAGTGCAAGGTGAGGGCAGCAGGGTCTAGGAGTTCAGGTTTGGGATTTTAAGAAGTCGAGGTCAACAGCTAAATTGGTCGGGAGTTGGTTGGGAGATAGCTCCCGACTTTGGTTTCTGCAGAAACTTGCCCCTGGAAATCATGATGCAGGAAAGCACGGCTTCTTCCTCAGACAATCTAACATCATCACAGCTTCCATCACACACCCTGCTTCAGGAGGTGCCGGTAATCAATGCGCGTAGTGTTTCCCTTTTGTGCTTTGGATAAGTTTGACCTTGATGCCTATCCTTATTACATTGTTCTAGTAGTTATACTATTACCAGCATTACTATTGTTATACGTTTATTATGATTGTGGTGCGTCTGCCAGACCACCTCCTGGTTCCCCTCATCACCCTACTGCTGCTGCTGTTGATTCTAGGAGGAACATCGTCAAGCCATCAAGCAACCCTTTGCTCAGAAGTCTAGCCCCGTTCAGGCCTACTCTCCAACCTCTACCAGGTAGTTAGCAGCAGCAGCAGAAGAAGCAGGGGGAGTAGCATCAGCAGTAGTTGAAGTACACTGCAAGGCTACATGGTCTACCTGTCCGTCTTGTCGGATGGCACCGGCAGGTCGCAGGCGGGTACTGACTTTGTCATTCAGACCTTGAAGGTCCCTAGTCTGGGTTGCTGTTACGGAACTCAAATGGCGATGCTAAAGTTAGGAAGCCCTGCCTGTATAATTTACTTTACATCCCTGTTCTGGTAGTGTAATTTGAGTTCCTTAACAGCACTCCAGCAGTTTCGGCTTTTAAGGAAGTATAAAGGCGGAAAAACATGGGCGTGCCTGTGGACTTGATATGAATATACATATATATATATATTTATCACAGTAGATTTGGGAATTTCCATTTCATCTCCCTTTGCTGTTCCAGTTAAATTCCATCTACCCCTCATCAGCAGAACTTTTTCTTGGTTGTTGATTTGGAGGCCTTGGGGCCGATCAATGGCCGTAGATTTGATGTTATTCGAACGTCCTGTCAAGGTTGGTGGCGAAGTTCCAGCAGGCACCTACGACACAGCTCTGTTCCCGGCCACTTGCCTTCGACAGCAGCAAAGCTCCTTTAATTTGTTTCCCGGTATTCTGCATAAGGGTCCCAAAAAGTGCATCACTGTTTTCAGGGAGAGGGGAGGCAACCATGATTTGCCATGCACACCCCTGATTCGAGTAGGATAACCCCCTCCGTCGTAGGGGGTAGAAGAGTATTCCCTTAGCTGTGCTTCTGGTCACTGGGCTCTGATCCCAACATGGGTCGAGATGCCTCGAAAGAGTTTCCCAAAGTAGCGGCACCATTTGATGCAATAACTAGGGCTAGAGGTTATACAGGGATTACAGGTACGCTTTTCAAGGATTCTACAACACTTGTGACCGGAGTTTCCTGAGTTAAGGGGCTTTGCATCTAGGCTGCATCGTCGGGCCTGCCTTTAATTGTAGCGCGGGCCGCCTCTTTTGCATTAAGCCGGCTCAGGGCTCGACCACTGCTCTCAACAACGCACGTGAGAGTTCAGGGTTGAGGGTGGAGCTGTGCTGAATGAATTGTGCCTTCTGAGATGTGTACATACCCGGAGTCACCTGGAATCCCTGACGTATGGACCCGGCAAAGCGAAGCTTCAAGAAAGCCACTTCAGCTGATGGCAGCTGTGCATGTTGTTTATGAGTTGGAGCTGCGCATAAACACACTTGATGACTCCGTAAGAGTATTATAACAGTCATAACGTTCAAATTTCAAAGGTTGGAGTGACTAAAATCCCGTTATTTCTTAACGTGTGAGGCCAAACCTTTATCAAGCAGGGGAAGGCCATAACATTTTGATGTTTCATTCCATATTCTTCGTATTCTACGCGTGAAAGATTGGAAAAAAGACACACCTCCAGGGGGTCACCTTGAACATGTTTTTTCTACAAGCAGGGCAGCGTTGGGTCCGAGACCTTGGCCCTTTAGGCCTTTAGGCCAGACAACAACTCAACCATTCTCATGTCGGGAGATGGACCTTGCAGCTCGACGCTGAGGAACAGCCGCGTGGGTCCTTTGACTTCTTCACAGTGCCTCGGAGAGACTTACAGCCATGGATCAGTCTTCTTCATCGGATTATGTTCTGGAGCAGGAGCAAGCATTTCAGGCGTCGCCACACAATTCGAGGCCGAAGGGCTTGGAGATAATCAATATATATATATATAGAAGCACAAAAGGGCTCAGAAAACAGGTCTGGAGTTGCATACCACTGCACAAGCTGCCAAGGAAAACACAGCCATGCATGCAACCCAAAACTATGTGAATGGAACCGCAGGCTGGTACTATATATATATATATGAGTGCAGTATTATGGCTCCTCGGGTTGGGTACGAGGGCACATGAGCGCTTACAGGGTCTAGTTAGTTAGCATGGAGGAGCTGTCTATTGAAAAAGTATATGTCAAGCCGGAGCAAGACTAATTGACATCTCGTTGGGTGAGCCCTTTGTCCTAGCAGTCTTCATCAAAAGGTTTCGGCAGTGCGACAGCTTGGGACTGGACCCTGAGCCCTAAAATTCCCCAAGCAACCCTCGACCCTGAACCTCTGCTTGTTGCATCCTGAGGTCTACACAAGGCGCCTGGGATGCTTCTCTGGGTTGAGGGTTTAGGGCCTTTAGGGTTTAGGATCCAGGGCCCTTTTCTGGGGGTAAGGATGAGGCTCACCTCCCGGGACTCTTCTTTGCAGCAGTCCTTGCCAGTTTTAGGGTTGCAGAGATACATCCTGGGCATCAGCACGGTACCGATACTCATGCGTGCACGAGGCAAGCGCATTTGTCAGAGACAGAGTCGCATTCATCACAGAGCTTGAAGGCTTGTTTGATCTGGGCAGTTCGTGAGGCCGCCCACGCTGGTTGTGAGATCATTTTACAAATCGCTCAGTGAAAAGCAGAGCCGCTTGCAAAGTCAACGCAGCCAAGAAGCACTCGCCAGGGCCTCAGCCCCTGGCCACGCGCGACCCACCCTGAACAACAAGGCTATGCATTGCAAATCCTACATATTCCGGCCCCGGACCGTTCTTGAAGGCCAAACCCTGAACTCGACTCTACACTCTGAAGCCCAGACCCTCAACAGTCACGAGTCGTTCGGAATCTCTGCCTGCTTGCCTTGCAGGTCCAGCCTTGTGGAACAGACCACGCCTGTATACCTCGCAATAGAGGACCGGGGCGCAAGCAAAACAAGTCCAAAACGCTTGGCGACTGTGTGCATTCATACTCCTAATTCTCATGCTTCTCAGCCCAAGGAAAATATGCAGTAACTTGCCAGCTGACTGAAAACTTTGTAAATTCTTGGCCTTACTTTACCTTCTGGGTGCTTGTTGGATCAGACTATGCAAAGCGGACATGCAGAGTTGGTGTTTGGACCGAGCACGGCACGTTCTGGGGTCCTCAACTCGAGGCCTCTGCACCATAAGTTGACAGCAGGGTAACGTCAGGGTATTTGTTTCTGAAAATCAGAGCCTTGCGTTGAAGTGTAGGGATAGCAAAGAGAATCTTCGAGTGGAGGTGCAGCAACCTTATGGGATGCCAATGGTGAACCACGTAAAGGAGGAGGCAAGGGAAGTGAATTCCGGGATGCATTCTACGTTACCGCAGAAGGTTCCACCTGCGGGCACTTCTGGCTCCTATCACAGCTTGTGGGGATCCAAGAAGGCCAAGAAGTATTCGCATAACACCGAGGTGATGGGAACAAAGTACCGATGATACCAAATCAATCCTCATCTTCAGGAAATCATCCGTGAAAGACTGTTGACTCCGATGTGAACTTATTCTGTGCATGTGCCGCAGGACGAAGTTTCCTATGCCCGCAACGTGAGCTTCATCGATGATGACCTGGACGAGCTCGAGATAGGCATCGCATGGCAGTGCTCTCCGGGTAGCGCCAGCATCACGCTTTTGAATAAAGTGGTTGAACCCATCTCTTCAGGCATGCAGAAGCCGTCACAAGGTCATGCAGCTACGCTGCACTAAGATGCAACCAGGTGCCGGACAACTGTTGCGCGCAGAAATGCTGAACTCTCAAACCACGAGGCTCTAAACTCACTGGCCTGAAGCTCTTTACGTATTTGATTTTTCTTGCGACTTCGGGCAGGCGGCTGGCTGCAGTGGAGAGCTCCGGAAGATTTCAGCGAAGTGGCCCAGATTGCATGAAGTTTACGACCCAGCCATGTGCACTACTAAATTGAGGTCCGTTAAGCCCCCTCAACCCCAATCCTTCCCCAAAACCGAAACTGCTCTGAGGTCACCCACTACATCGTGTACTTGGCTGAAAATGAAGCCGGCTCGAACCGCAGCCTCTTGGGAAACGTCACTGTTTCCTGATTGCAGCAAGCAAGCATATGCCATACAGCACCATTCGGATCAGCGCGCCATCAGTGCAGAAGCCTACTACTAAACTGCCATCCACCCCAATGCCTTATTTGTACTCCGCCATTTTGGAGTTCTCAACTGGTTAGCAGAAGCCTGCCATCTTGGCTTCTGGAACAGGTTGGGACGCACGAGTTCCTGGTGCCCGCAGATATCGGCTTGGAATCTTTCAAGCTTCTCCAGCTTCAAGCATTTAGAAGTCCAGGGCAGCGTGGGGTTACGAGCTTTCAGGTTTTGATTCGAGGGCTTAGAACCTTGGATTTGGGGCCGAAACTTGTCGATTCCAAGTCTCTGGATTTTTACATGAGGTTTCCAGCGAGGCAAAGACTGTGGGTTGAGGATCTCAAGCCTGAAATCGATGTCAACATAGCGCACTGGCTTGAACCAAAGCCCACATGTTTTTGACCTTTCCTGATTGTACGAGGCAGGTTTGGTTACAGATGGGGGGGTGTCCTTTGTGGGCGGCCGGTACAGACATCAACTTCTGTAGACTGCCCCGCTAAAAGGCACCGGTGACCATACAAATGTTACCTCACATGGTAGCCTCAAGTGGGAAGGTTCCTTACGGTTTTCGCACGTTCGAGCCTGGCAGAGCAGACGACACCTCGATTTGCTGCAGCCTCAGATGGGCGAGGGGCCAGGGCTTCTTAGACACCAGCCAGGTTTGGGTTCAAGGTTTGAGCTTCGGGTTCGGGGACTACAGGGTGGGCCCCGTGGATGCTGAGCAGGCTTCTATGTCGCTCATACTGTATATATACATATTTATTTATGTGTTTTCTTAGTATTCTATTTATTTTTCTTTCTCTGGTACATCATCATAAGGTCCGACTTAGTATCTAGGACCGCCCGGCAGCGGCAAGGGTTACGGGTTGACCCAAAGCCCTACATGAGACTTTCCGGAAAGGGTTCAGATCCTTGCGGAAACGGAGTCTCAACGCCTAGGCGGAGGTATGTTGATGAAGGATTACCACATGGGAGTTTATGAGCATAACCCCGTTTGGGGTTGTATGATGACCCGGCTTCTCTACGTTATGTCATGAGTGTCTCGAGATAGCGTTTGACCCGTAAAACGAAAAGGAGTGTTTTAAAAAAATGAGGTTTAAGGAACCCACCAAACACTGTAAAACGATAAGGAGTAGAACAAAAACAATCAGGTTGAAGGTTATTTGAAGATGGGATTTCTATACAAGCCCACTTGAATCCTGAAGAGAGACCTCTATAGTCCACTTAGATCCCCATGCATATCCCTTGAATTCTTGAAGGCGCTGCTACTTTGAATTGTTGAGGCAAGGAATGGGGACCGCAAAGGATTTTGGAGGAGGGGTCGTTGCTAAGAATTCAGGGCCGCAAAAGCTGTTTTGTGGACTCAACATGGAAAAGCCTCCAAAATCAAGTAATGTTTCTCCAGGAACGGAGGTGGGTGCAATGGCTTCCTGAAAGGTGGAGATTATCGACACCGTGTCCAGTGTCTCCAATATTGGTTTCATCGACAAGGACTGGTGTGGCAGCTGCTTTTCTGAGGAAACTTCCACCTGTTGAGAAATGCTCTGACTGCTGAAAGAAAGGCAATGCGGGGGCGACCTCCTCGCAGCCATCTCTCCGAGCAAGAAAACAATCCAAAGCAATGAGCCCTCAGCCCCAGAACCAAAGCCCCAAGTCTCCACGGCCCCGGTTCTAAATGCCAGCTGGTATACCCCACACCTATATAACCCCCCAATATAACCCCAATATACTATAGACTATAGTTGTTTCCATTTTCTTTTCCATTATCCCGATATATCCCCTATATAACCCCTATATTACCCTATATATTATAGCAGTCTCCATTCTATTTTCCATTATCCCAATACAACCCTACTGCCGGCCTGGAAGGATCTCGATTGGGATGAGTTAGGCGGCTACATCAACTGGCAGCCACCGCCAAGCCACAGCCAGGTTCTCTTCTATGAGCTGCTTGGCCTTACCTAGGGCGGCCACAGCAATCCCTACAATATAGTCCGAAGATTCACTCCCCCACTCCCCCTTAGGCGCCAACAAGTTGTCTTCAGACTCTAGTTGTCTTCGTGGCGGTGTGAAATGGGAGGCCATGCAGCCTCAAGTCTTAGGCCTTACTACCATCCCTTCGCGTGTTTGGGTTTAGGGAATCAAGAGCCCTTGAAGCCCTAGAGGCTAGTGTCATTCCAGCCAGCTCCAATAATATTCAATGCGATTCATGCCTCTTGTCGGCCCGATGGAGCATTGTGGTTAAGGGATTAGGTTCGAACTTTGATTGTAGGAAAAAGGATTGGGTTGTTTAGCGTCGAGGGTGTAGGGGCTGCATGAGAGGACTGCAAGTTGATCTTCAAGTGGTTCTTGTTGAGACAGAAGACCTTCCTCCTATTTTTCTTAGGAATTCGTTCTGGCGTTTATCAAAGAAAGGACAACCCCTAGGACATATTTAAAATACTATTTCTATTATATAAGACTAGGATTACAGCTTTAACCAATGCGCATTGCACTTTCTCTGGCCTTACTGTGCCTAAGCAGTGTGGGGAAGTGATTATAGGGCAAAGTATGAAGGGTTGGTTATGTAGGGATCCAACCACGCCACTCTGCCCCAAGCGCCAGCAAATTGACTTCGAGGCCTACACCCTAAACCTGAAAACCCCAATAGCCCTGAGCCCACCCCAAAAATCCCTAAAACCCCAAGCTCTTAACTTCTTGGTGCAGGCTATATCTGGCCGAGAGTGCCATTGGCAAAAACCGCTTGAAGCATCCCGGAGGCAGCATTCCCGTGGGCACCACGGAGGCTGGGGGCTCTATCCTACGGCTAGTACTTTGCTAGTATATATTATTTAGGGTTCAAGGTCATGGGACTTAGTAAGTAGGTTAGTGAGGGGATAACTAGCGTTGTTATATGCGTTATCGGGGTTATCAGCCTATTTAGTCCCCCTGACTCTCTAAGTAATCAACTCCCCCCTTACACAAAAAGACTCTCGATATCGAACACCCTCAATATAGTGCCGCTGCATGTTAGGGGACTGGTTCATGTTCGGGATGTTGGGAAGGTGGGGGGTGGAGGGCGTAGTTCTCAGGAGGAGGGGATGAGATCTGAGTGGCTGTAGCGTACTATAGAGCGCCAAAGGACGATCAATTCTATGGTTGTTCTTTGTATAACTGTAGTATGGTCAGTAGATCTCAAAGTGCTGTTGGTAATCATTGTGGCCCCTACAGTATACAGGGGTTCTGGGATTAGCTGGGTGTGTTGCATGGGAGCATATAGGTTGTTGGGATTATCATGAGGGAGCTGGGGCTACTCTGTGACTCCCCCCGTTCTCAACTAAGCATGAGTAGTTCACGAGGATTCCGTGTTTTCTGCTTGGGCGAGTGTACAAAGGGTTGGCGACCATGTTTTATTTTAAAACCTAGATTCTACTCATTTGTTTCTTTCTAAATAGGATGGGTTCCCATGTCACAGACCCCCGGTTATTTTGGTGATATAGCGTGGAAGTGACAAGGATGGAGCATACCTCTGTCGTAGGCGGTCCGGACAGCGTGGATAATGCAGGACTAAGTAGGGTTTAGGGCCGGGTTAAGCCAAACAGGCCTGACTTCTCGTGGAAACGGAAACAGAAAATCCTGAAAGCTCACCCCTGAAATCGTAAATACCTCACCCTGCTTGGAGGACCTTTATGGGGGCCTTAGTAAGTAGCGTAGCAAGGGGGATAACTAGGGTTACTATATGGTTTAAAATGGCTCGAACCTACTTGATGCCCCAAACCCCAAGCCCTAAACCCTAAATGATACAGTAGGATCCATTTACTTGTCCGGCCTTGCTAAGTCTCCCATAAGGCACGCCAAGTATGCTGGACAGAGTTTGGGCGGTGCAGGGCTTGGGGCTCAGGCTCTGTTGGGCCAAACCCTGAAACCTAAACTTCAGCCCCGAGCGCATGCTGGGCACCAAAAGAGGCATGGGATTCAAAAAAACAAACCTAAAGTTTAAGGTTTAGGATTGTAAAGATGTAGGGTTTAGGGTGTAGTGTTCAGGGTTTAGGGTTCCGGAACATAAAACCATAAATCCTGTTTCCATGTTCTTGTCCATCATTCCTATATAATCCCCATGAAACCAGCTAAATTGTCAGTCCATTACCACACCCATTCAGACTGCCTTTGCCCAAGAACTCCACGTGCGTGTAAGAATGAACGAGCCGTGGCCTTTTGCAGAACTTTCACCGCTAATCACTGAATCAAAAGACTCTTTGAAGCATGTTCTGCCGCCCCCAGAACTCTTATCCCACGAGCTCCGAAGCCTCATCCTCCAGACATTAAGCCATGACCTTACATGCTTTCGTCTTCGAGAGGTGCTGTGGCCACCGGAGACACCCAAGGACTCTTGCAAGCAGAGCAAGCCCCCAAACCCTAAACGTAAAGGGTTGACAAGTTCTTGCAACAGTGTCCCCCCGGCATAATGTTAGTGACGTTATACTCGTTCTAAGGGCCATGTAGTTTGACTGCTGCTGGGGCAATATCCAAACCAACTTCTCCTGTTTTCGTGTACTTTGGAATGTAGAATCCTAGGAAGAGTGGTGTTGTCCTTTTGTTCAGATCGCTCTTGGCGCAGGAAGGAGTTCAGGCTTGGACCGTGAGCATTTCCAGTTGGAGTCTCGCTGATAGGAGGTAAGGACTGGAATTGTTTATCATTTGTTCTCCCAAGCCGAGGTTGATTTCAGTCACTTGGTCGTCTACACTAGATCATGGCTGGCGGAGCAGACAACGCCTGTTGCGCTGGAGTTCGAGGATAAGGCAGCATTAGGGCTCGTGGTTCAAGGAGACCGCTTGAAAAAGCATCATACAGTTTTGGAGAGCAGTGTATACTGCTAAACGGTTGTAGAGAGGGCGGGAGAGAGGGCTGTCTGCATTTTGGGGGTCTTAGCATTGGCTAGTTGGAGGGCCTTATGGGGGGACTTAGTGGGTAGGTTAATACCCCCCACAACCCATGTAATGTTGTAATGACCTTAGTTATACCCTTTACTAACCTACTTACTAAGTCCCGATAAGACCCTCCAAGTAAGGCCCAAGTCTAGGGAAGTGGAGCCTTCCAGCTACGTAGCAGGATGATCATCTAAACCTCCTAGCATCCCTGTAGTGTTTCTCAGGTACTCGTGCGTAGGTCTCCCAAGCGGTTTGGAATTTAGGGTGTAGGGCTTAGGGAGTGTCTGGGATATGGGCAGAGAGCCGACTCTCATCACTACGCACCTTCTTGGAGGTCATAAGCAAGTAAAGTAAGACTAAAGGACCATGCACAAGATCGGGTTAAGTCAAAGCGTGTTTCATTTTTAAAGACTAGGTGGCGCTTTGGGCAAGTTAATACCTCCCCTATTGCGGTTTTTAGGGGCCCTATATGTAATTCGGATTTAGGATTCAGGGTTAAGGTCCTAGTCCACAAGCCCAAGTAGATCACTGGTGCACCCCCTCCCGACGTTGAATTCGCAAAAGCTAGCTGTTCAGATTGTGCGAAATGTAATTATGCAGCACTAACATTTGACAGTTCTAGTGCCAGCCAGCAGCCGTGACAACGGTAGGAATGACCCTTTGAAAAGCCATGAAACTTAGCATAGCCCGGCAACTACGTTCCAGCATAGTGCTGAACAACGCGGGTCCCCTTCATGGCCCCGAGGTCTTTTTCAAAACCTTGCTTGTGGAGGACCCGAAAAGACACAGTGTTTGCATAGCTTCATGCCGGGATGCATAGACCCAATGCACTCCCTGCTGCGTTGCAGGTGTCACTCGTCAGCGACATCCAGTTCCCCGATTTCGACCTGGATTTGGAGGACATGGGTCAATTTAGGGAAGTTGTTGTTGAGAACATCGTCTCGAAGTGGGGCTATGTCGTTTTGCAGTGTGTGATGGGCAGATGAAGGAATCACCAGGCTGAATAAGCTATTGGGTGTCGCTTTGTCAGCTCGGAAACCCTAAGTCCTAAATGCTAAACCCTCAGCTGGTCTTTGATTCAAAGCTCCAGGTGCGGGAACCGCGAGTGGGATTGGTCCCCTCAACCCCCACCTTGCCCGGAAATCCAAGACCCGCTCAGTGCCCTGAGTTGGGGATATATGACCCCATATAATTGTGACTTCGACCCTAATGGAGGGCAGGTGGAGGGTCGAGGAAGATAGCAATTCACACCTGGACACTTAATTCTTCCATGACCCCTAGGTAGCCCGTACTCGTATGTCATTCCAGGAGCCTCAAAAAGAGACACACAGGTTTCATGGCACCACTCAGCAACACTCAGCTCTTTCAGTGCCAGCTCGTTGGGAGCCTTCGAAATCGTAAACCGGGGCCCTGAGCCCCAGTCCTTCAACTGCCTTCAACCCTACACCCCTCTTGGACCCTAAGCCGTGGTACGAAGTCCCCTATACCGTAACTATGCCAAGAATACTTTGGTAGTTTCTTGTCCATTCCTCGCTAAGTCCTTAATTAACGCTCATGAGGATATCGGAGGCACCGTCACCTGGGAGCCGCCGAACGATACGAGCCAGGCCAGTCGATTATTTGCATGTGTGTAAACGGGTTGGGTTTAGGGGTTAGGGGTTGCCCGAAAGCAGGTGTACGCTGTAAGTTACAGGGGTTACGTAGCATGATATGGGAGAGAGAGAGAGAGAGAGAGAGATATATATATATGTATATATATGTATACATATATATGCTTCGAATAAAGGGATGTATAGAGTTTAGGGCTTCCCAAATTAGGAGTACCCTCTGGTGTCGCATCGCATTAACAAGGATTAGAGCATATTGGAGTCCATATTGAGATTTTTCTCATATTCAGGGAAGCTACCAAACCTGAAAAGACTTTGTTGAGATCATTCGGAATACATGTCAGGTTATATGAGTTGAAGGGCGCTAATCTGGAGATGAGTTGCAGAACCTTTCAGTCGTAATTCCCCACATCGTCCGAGAGGTCCAAACCACCATCCAAATAGAGCAGCCTAAACCCTAAACCTTTATCCCCATTCCCGCTGAAATCCTCAAGCCCCCGGGTATATAGTGAGTGAAGGGAAACAAAATCATGCCAAAGCCGAAACCCTACTTCCTTAACCCTACAACCTATGTACCCCCTTGCTATGGAGTAGGACCTGCCACAGGATAAGCTGAAGATACAAGCCAAGAGAAGGCTAAAAAGTCAGCCCAGAGAGAATGCAAGCGGGAGCTTCTGTTACCAATTTCAGACTTTCTCAATGTCAGGATTTCCTTGGCTTGGTTACCGAAAACGAAATCTTGCAACAGGTGACGCACTACATCGTCTACCTCGGCCATGCTCAGCTAAATGTCACACAGGCCAGACTGCCAGACAAAGTCCTAGGTAGGGTGCGTGGTCAACATTCGAATGGTTGATCCCTAAACCCTATATGCCCTACTTCCCTGAACCCTAAACCATAAAGCTCTCAAAATTCGGGTGCCCGTAGCTCGCCGATAGGGAGCGTAGGCGGGCTTCGACTCAAGGAGTAAGAAGATTTAATGTTGAGAAGTCCCCTTTTTAGGGCCTAGGGCTTAGGGTTGGGGACGCGTGATGATCCACCGGTTAGGGGAAGGCTTAAGTCAACACTCACCCATTGCCACCCGTAAGCCCCGTGGTACGTAGACCCTGGATGTTAAGTCATGGTCAGCGCAGCTATAAGTAGAGTGACCCACAGAGATCCAAGTAGAGGGCTGCAGAAGATCCTGCGAAGTCGAATGCCCTGCAGGGCAACGTGACAGACAAGTGCAGCAACACCAGCTACTTGGGTAAGAGTAGGATTAGACGGGTTGATGGTCTCCAGCTTGGGGTTAGTGTATAGATTCAGGGTTTAGCTTTTCGGGCCTTGGTCGGAACGAATATGAGGGCACATTTCTGAAAGGGCAGAGTAGTGCCAGAGGTGATTTCCAGACCTGCTCAGATTTTGCCCCTAAACCCTCAACCCATAAAAGGGCACAAACTTTGAATTTCTGAGCCAGTTTGTTGCGAGCAGGCGGAGGAGGGACAGGTGCCTGTAGGAGGCTTCGGTACATGTAGCTGTCGCCCATTACAGGGGATGGGGCCCCTGTCGCTCAAAAAATAAGAAACTTGTCGTGTTGTCTTGGAAGCTACCAACAGCGCTTGTTTCAGCTTTTGTGGCAGACTCTTGGTAGTTCGGCGCATGCCCTATGAGATTGTTCTTGCTACAGCAAGAAGCTTGTAGCACACCTGTCATTTGACATTGTACCGAAATTTCCCAATTTATCCTTGAACTCAAAACCCCTAGGGGGCTTAGCCGAAATAAAAACTCTTCAATCTTGGCCCACTAATCCTGAACCCTCTATCTAGAGTGCAGGGTTTTGAGGCTGAAGTTCTTCGAGTGCATTTTTAGCAGCTGTCAGCTCAAAAGGCCTCGAAGCCGACTGTCAAATCCGAGGCTACTTGGACTATTCCTTGGAGGAGTCCAATGCATCGGCGACGTTCTCTGCTGCCTGTCCTGGGAAGGATTGCAAGGTTGGTGGTTTTGATCGAGCTCCAGTCATCATAAGCAAGCTTAGTGCAGCAAACATGGCATAAGCTGCACTAGCAGTTCTTTCTAGGCATTGAGACTCGCGGGATCCATGTTCTTGGGGAAGAGTGGGTTCAGATAAGGGATGTCAGGAGTCTCACAGAATCATCGGAGCATCGAGGCGTGTTAAAGCCATTTTTCTTTCCTGGCTTCGCTGGATCCCAGGCTCTAAGGCACATGAATGCATAAGCCATAGTCGAAGTCTATGTAGATCATAGCCAGGGTTTTGAGTGTTGTGTTATGGATTTTTTCTGACAGAAAAACCAATTATTTGAGACTGCGCCGGGCATCTCAACGAAGCGGAGCCCCATCCTAAATATCAGGTTTCCAGGCTAAAGCCCTGAGCCACGTAAGACGTTTGAGCATACATCCACGTCTTAAATTTCATTGCAAAGCCCTCATCCTCAAAACTCTGAACCTGGGACTGCATTTGCGAAAACATCGTACCCTAAGTTCCTTGACCAGAACACAAGACCGGAGACATAGTTTCTTAGGATTGGTGCTTGCTAACCGACATGGGCAACGCCTCCGTTGGGGTGCACAGCCTTTTCATCCCGCCCGACACAGGCTGAAACTTTGCCAGGATTGAAAGTTTTCTGAGATAAGCTTTGTGGTGCTTAAGAGGGGGCAGAGTGTTGAATACAGGAACTATCCTGGGAATTATGTAGGGATGGTTCTGGGGGTTATCTTGCTGCGGGAATACTTTGCGCGATCATTGTGGCAGGGATCCACTCCCACACTCGCCTTTAAGCACCAGTTAGTAAACAAATGTCACCCGCAATCTTCAGAAGACCCGCGCGTTCAGACTGTGATTGTTGAGGGCTTCACACGCAGTTCAGCAGGGACGCCACAGGAACATGGGAAGCCCACCATAGCATGCCGTCTTTTGCCCCCATCATTACAAAAGTGCATCTTTGCCTCAGACGCCCCGTCGGCTGTCTACATCCGAACTGATGCGATGGCCCAAGCCTTCGTCATATACAGCTGAGTGAAGGAATCCTGTCAGAAGTCAGTCACTAAAGCTTGCCCTCAGCCCGCCCGAATCCCTGGGCGAAAAGCCCTTCATCCTTGAACCCTGATACCCTACTTCAACAACGATGCTTGAAGGCGGGGGGGGAGTCTGTTTCCAGTTAAGGGCAGGCTCTTGCAGTACATACACCCAAATCGCTGCAAACCCGGAACCTTTTAAACTTAAACTTTTATAGGGATATAATATAGCGTCTAGGGTTCGCAAAATCAGGAGCACCATTTTTGGGGTCCCAATGGGAAGACGGTTCAAGGGATTAGGCAGACATGGTCGCAGGCGTTCCACCTTACACTCACATCGCCGTCTTCAGCTTGAGTTCACTGGTGGAGCAACTCGGAGTCTCTCATTCAGGGTCAGCGAGGATGGGTAGCCCATAGGGCTACTTGCAGCATGCATTCAGGTTCAGTGCAAGTCCTGGGCCAAAAGCCTGAATAGCCGAGTGCCTGGAGGTTGGATACTTAGATACTGCTACTGCTTCGCCGGCTTGGGGGATTCGCTTAGGTTCAAGACGAACACCTACAACTGCCAACAGCTGGGGAGTTGAGCAATACCTGCTCGCCGATCCAGTCAAATATAAACAGGCAAAAAGTGGCCCCCGCACAATACGGGAACCGAAATGTTTGTCAACATGCGGGGCACTTGGACACTTCCAGTCTGGATTCCTTCGTGGAGATTTCTCAGGCTGCAATGAACTGCTGTTTTTGTGCTAGGCCGAAGAGGCCTGATGATTGCTTGATGAACGAAGACCTTTGAAATTGTCAACATTACGCTCTATGCCTTGTGTAATTAGTTATGTTACAATGTTCGTGTATAGGGTACCTCAAATGAGCTTCCAATAGACCTCAGAAGCATTGACAGAACCCCATATACACCTAGGTTCCACTCCATTGGCTTCTACCGTACCCCTTTCATTCCGTAGACACGCCTGAGGCAGACGACGCCCATGACGCTAGTCTTCTGGGATGAGGTAGCCAGCGTGTCGCTGATAAGGCGCGGCTGTGGCCAGATATCAAGATAGCAGGATATTTTGGGGTCAGGACTAAGGGTTTGGGATTCAGGGTTGTTGGGCTGGTAGGGTCTAGGGTACCGCCCTTCGTGGTGACACGAGCACGAGGATTGAAGGATCAGGATTCTCTAGCGCCGGAGTCGGGCGAGGAGTGCGAGTAGATGTTACTACAATGACGAACCCTGGCAGGGGAACTGTCGCCGCTTGCAAATATCACAGCAGATACTAGTATATCATATGAGCTAGTGCCAACGTTAGCCCTGCTAAGGGACAATTAAGGGTGGACATTGGGCTCCTTTCGGTAGTTTAGTATACTCCCTTAGCAATTAACCCATGTTCATTAATTATCAGGGAACGATTCATTGTAGCTTATTTTTGTGTAGGCATGTGGAACCTCTGAGTGGGGACATGGGTTTGTTGACTGTCTGAGTCCCCCTGACCCTCCAAGCAGGAATCCTGCAAAAATCCGGAGATGGTTCCACAGGAGTGTACAACAAGAATCCCAGGGCGCCCAGAACCCGAAACCCTAGGCCGAAACTGCGCATCTCAGCACCGACAGGTTTGTCGATCAAGACCTTGACGAGATCGACCTTGGTGGACAGATTCAATGGGATGCCCCGAGCTCGATGAGGAGGTTCCTGGAAGAATTTACTTAGTGTTGCCCCGATGTGTCGATCGCTGGGCTTGGGATACTTAATACTTAAACCCTAAACCCCAAACCCTCAATGCTAAACCCCCCAAAAACCCTAAACCAAGGCCCTAAACCTTAAACTAAGCTGGTGAAGAGTTTCTTCTGCCGACAGGAGGCTAGAGTTTCTACAGCAAGCCCCCGGCAGCCATGTAGAAGCATGTCCACTAGCAACCATGTAGGAAGCGTGTGGACAGTTTACGGGTTACCCTGTAAAAATGGTACAATAGGAATAACAGAGGACCCTAATACAATCATCATTATCCCTTATAGTCACTACTGCTGGGTTGCGGGCGGGTCCACCTAAAGTTTACCCATAAAGAAATTGCCAATGTGCCTCTAAAGCGAGATAAAGGGTTTATATAGGGGCGTACAGGTTTACAGATATCATATCAGGGATTAGGGATACTGGAAAATGGAAACTATTATTCAGGGTAAAAGAAGCCGGAAAGAATCTGTGAATGCCGTTTGAGCTGCATATGTGTAGTAGCTGAGGCAGCATTGCAATGGGCAAACCCCTGCCACGGGTTAAACCTTCAGATTCGCTGTTTAAGGTTCAGGGTTTTGGGCTTAGGGTTTGGGAGCATGAAGGATGGGGGTGCCCTTCCAGCCCCATGATCTCTTACAGCTTCATGTTTGAGGCATTCCCGCCCCTGCCAGCGCTTGAGCTGCAGTGGGGAAAGTCAATTTCCAAAACCGTCTCTGTAGAATCTCCTGATGTACCCTTAACTGAGAGCAGTGCCTATTTTCACTCCTTCACCCCTTTCAACCACTAGTTGGTAGCTTCCTCCATCCCAAACACTTCCATCGCAGGGTCTCAGAATACCTTGTTGAGCTCGCCACGGATGAGCTCGTGCCAACGGACCGGTCACAAATAGGCCGGGGCATGTTTGTCAGCGCTGAGTTGTGTTGCGCGTCGCCAGTTCTGTCATGCCTAGATTATGTTTCTGAAGCCGAAGCCTTGAAGCTAAATCTGAAAAAACTCCATGGCCTGTCCAGGTCTCAACGTTCCGGCGGGTACGAACAACATCCTGGCACCTGCGGATACGGAACCTTTGCACTACACCCGGTGGCCTGGATGTTGTTGGAACACGCCACAGAACAGAACCTTAGACTGTCCATGCATTGGATACAATGGCTGGCCTGAACACTCCTGCAGGCCCTTGGCCACCGACAGTTTTTGACCATGACTGGACTAGATGTAATTAGGTGAAGCTGCCTGACTTCTCCCCCTACTGCGGAACATGTGCTTTCCTCCCACAATTAACTGCCTAGTCTCGAAAAGTCCTATGCTGAACAGTTCCTTATGTAGCGAAAGCATCTTCCAAGGTGGGTTTCTTTGCCACAGCCTCCCGAAGCCAAACCTACATTAAGCGAGAGGGTCTACAGAGGACATCACTATCAGCGCCTGCTTTGGCGCGGAAGATGCAATCCCCGGGAACAGACAGCTCAGGTTTGTTGTGTACACAAAGTGCCTCGGTTGAACAGAAGGCGGCTTGCCCGTGGCTCCTGGCGACCAGCTATGGATTAGGGGCAAGATAAGTTCGACACCGTCCCCTATGTTTGGGCTAAACAAGGAGAACCCTACATGATAATGAGTCGTCCGTGAACCACGCACCAGTGGTGTGCTCGCTTGCAAGGGTGTGGGTCCTGTCAAATGTGGTGGAGTTCAGAAGGTCTAATGTCTTTTGATGCTTCGGTCAGGACAACAGGCTTAGCAGAGTTTGCGCTAAGCAAAACAACATCCCTGGAATGATTCCAACACTTTCCAGAACCCTGCCCTAGCAAAACGCAGTGGCAACCCGCCAGCTAAGCTCCAGCCCAAGCTCTCAACTATCTTGAGCCCCAAACGCACCCCATAGCCAACTCATCCAGCTGCCCCGTTTGCTTGCAAAATAGCAAATGAGTTGCAATCTCCTCATCAGTCCTGCTCACTCCAATTTAGTAAATTAGCTTCATATTCTTTGGCCTCACCGGCAAAAAAAGTGTCCAGGAAGCTTCACGAAGCGGCTACTAAAGCAATCAAAGGCAAGCTAGCGCTGGTTCTCGTGCAGCATTCCCATATCTGTGTTTGGCAAAGGTCCACACTGGCAGAGCAGACTACTCCGGTAGGCTTCCATTTCGTGGACAAGAAATCTCCAGTTCTGCTGCCTGGCTGCTGAGTAATACGCGGGTATAGGAAAGGGGGATTTGTGGTGAAGGGTACAGGCTTAGATTCGGAGGTTTGGGTCTGAGCTGTGAGTTTGCTGCAGGGGTCCATTCTCGAATTATGCACGTGCGTTGTCGCTTCCAACCAACTGCGCAGATTCTTCCTAAAGGTGCGTACCGCCGCCAGTCAAGATTGCAACCTCAACCTGAGCAGATGGTAGAAGCAGACTGCTGAGTGTGCTTAGTAGACGGAGCTCATGCAGATAGAGATCTTCACGCTAGGGTAAAGACTGGCTCCACATACGCTGGGGTTATCTAAAGCCCCAAGGGCTTTTCCTGGAAAGCGAAGCATTTCAGTTCCAGGAATGTCTCTTTCTTCGACTACGACCTGGATGAAACTGACCTGTATGGAGATCTGCTCTGGGAAGCTCCTATTGATGAAGATGAGGTGTTGCGGCCTCAGTTGTCCCCATAGACTCTCAAACCTATGGCTCAAGAAACATGTGAGCAGAGATCAAAACCCTCTAG